>JABXWE010030823.1:0-10945 GCA_014611495.1 Limonius californicus
AATAATGAAAATAAATCTGTTTAGATTTTCCATCTGTTGTTTGGTCTTGCTCTGGGGCTACTTTTTGTGCATCTCAATTTTGTTACTGTTTTTATTGTTCCATTTTCTTTTGTTCTCTGTAAAATTTGTGTATTAAATTTCCTTTAAAATGATTCATAAGTACTTTTAGGTGCGATAATTGACCCTAGGAATGTATCATTTTCTATCTCATCCATTTTATTGTTACCTCGTAATAGGATTTAGTCTTAAGTTTACTTTTTCTGATTCCTCTTTCCATACATTTATTACCAATTGCAGTTCTTATCATTTCTTGTAATCAGTACTACACTGTCTGCATATATATATATATATATATAAGAACCTGCTGAAATACTTGTTCAAGATGCCTATTTCCAGTCGTTTTATGTGGTTTACTATTACATTAACACTCCATTCGTTACAAGTATAGTTAGCTCAGATTATCGTCTTGCCTTACATTTTTAACTTTCGAAGGTTCTTAGATATTTCTTGATTTATTTTTATATACCCTTCAACATTGTTGTATAAATGTTTATAGTTTTAAGCAAGTACCAGTTCAAGGGCGTATCTAGCTCAAAACGGAAGGGGGGGTGCAGTTTTCTAAATCAAACTTCTTTCATAGGAAGGGGGTCCATGGGAGAGGGGATGCAATAATACACAATTACAAAAGAAAAATACAAGTTTAGTAGCGCTTGTATCAACATTCAAATGCATTGCCATGCCGCCTGCTTCTTTCAAAACGTCAGCTATGACGTTCTCAGCATCTTCCCGATGCTCCCTTAGCATGACGTGAATAGTTTGAATGTGCTGGTTAGCTTTCACTAAGTCAAGTACATTCAATTGAAGCGTATTTGCTACGAGTTCCAGTATAGAGGAATACTTCGCAATTAATGCTACTGACACAACAAATAAAGATCTGCACGCCGTTGCATGCATTTGATATGCATTTTTTCTTGTTGCTGCATTACCCTACAGTCTCTAATGCTTCAACAATATCCACGAAGTGACCCTTAAAAATACGAATGCTCTTGTACTTCTCTGAAGTAGTGACACACAATTTATAAATGTTCGCAAGAAGCTTGCGTCGTAAAACGAACTCGAGAAAAAATATGATTATCTCCTTGATACTTCCAACGCAGTTTTGTATTTCTGGCGTAACGTTTAAGTCGTTTACGACAAGGTTTAGCTTGTCTGAGGAGCAATGGAAATACAAGGCTTTATTGTACTTTTGCCTCAAGATCGCCTGCACACCCCCTTCTTTCCCATACATGGTGGAACATCCATCGAAGCGTAACCCCACAAACTTATCAGGGTCTACATTTAAATTTGTCACAAAATCTTTACTGGTTTTGGCACTACTTTTGGCATCAAGCCTTTCAAGCTCTACAAAGCCTAAAAATTCTTCTTCGATTCTGTTGACCTTTTCATCGAAGAAACGTAATCCGACATACAGTTGTTCTTTGCCCGAAATATCCGCGGTTTCGTCAGCCGGAATGCTGTAAGCATAAGCTTCCTTAATCCTTCTGGCGATTTGTTCCTTGATTGTAGTGCCACATAGCCCACATAGATCAATTATTTCATTTTGTATGACGCGTGTTTCGGTCCATGCTCAAAATGATGTTTTAATTGTGCATCTGCTACGATGCGTAACGGCATAAGTTTGTAAATACGCCTTCTCCCAAATTTTTGACCAAAATGACGCACGAAGCAACTAAAGGCAGTACTTTTTTTTTTATAAATTTTTGCGAAGACTGGTAAAGTAGGATGTCGTAGGAACGGCCTTCATGGACAATTTTGCTGATTCCATTGCAGCCTTATGCCCATGGGTCTGTACATGTGCTACATACATGTACATGTGCTACATACATGTACATGTGCAATCATGCATATCCTTGTATTTACTGGAAGGTCTGATGATGAAAGAACCCTAACCACCTCTCATTATGCTGGCTGACAGCGGAAACAACACACAATATTTACCGAAAGCACCTTGTGAGTCGCCTTGAGTACGCTAACCATGGTGAATATGTGTGATTAAATTTCCCTTGAGGTGTTTGACATCTGCCGCAAAATTGTAGTTCCTCGAAGGTAGCCAGCCATTTTCCAGAAGATGTTTTTTCTTATCAACAGGCATAATGGTCGCCAGGCCGACGATGTTTCCAATATCATCTTCATGATAACCGTCATCTTCAATATTACTTTCACTGTCTGACACCGTGGTTTGAACCATAGAATAAGGCCTCGCAGTCGCAGTGTCTGTAGCAAAGGGTGGTTGTACTTCCTTTCCCTCATCGCTGCTGCTAGTACATTCCTTTCGTTTTAAATGCACTGCAAAAAATAAAATATAACTTCTACTAAACGTTGACGTGGACGCTGCATAACAACTTCTTAATATCTATTTTTGTATAATTTGTAATGAAGCAGATGACACAAAACAACAAACTTTACTGTCATAAAAATTGCACACACTTGTGACCCTTGTGTGAATGTAATTTACCTGCGCTGACTCTAACCGAAATGCGCGCGCTCTTACATATGTACGAGGTAAATAGCTTCTGGAATATTCTCGTTGTTGATGCGTCGTGAAATTAGACGAGATTATTCTAGAAAGGTCCTTGTTGCCACGAGCTAACTGTATATCCATCTGTGAGAAGTCATAAGAACTACAACCTGTACGTGTATTAAACACGTACAGGTTGTAGTTCTTATGACTTTTAGCAGATGGCGCGAGGGTCTCTATTTCGTAATTAGTTTCTTTCAAAATGTTGACGTATCAACAAGCAACCTATTAATCAATTTTTCAGAAATTTGCTGTTTATATTTTTTCTATTTTATTTTAAAATTTTGCAAATTTGAAAGGGGAGGCAGTCGCCCCCCTTGCCCTCCCTAAATACGCCCTTGTACCAGTTCACTTTATAATTTTCTAATACTTCATATTAGTATATTTGCAGAATGAGAATTGGAGTGGCTCAGTGATAAGAGAGTTAGGCTTTGAATGTAATAGTCTAAATCAGCGCTTCTCAAACTATCTAATGTAGCGGACCGGTATTTTTTGTCGCAATGTGTCGCGGACCGGTATCATATTCAGTTGTAGTGAACTTTTAATGTAACTGGGTCTAGGGACTATTGGTAACATTTATGTAAACGAACCTAATTTTTATGCAGTTCGTATTGGATATTATTAAATTGGGGTTTTCAAATTAATAATAAATCAAAAAAATGACAAGCAAAATTAGTATTTTATTTATAAATGTCAAAATAATAATAATATTCAAAACAACAAAACTTAATGGGAAAGATGAGCCTGCTTATTTTTGACCAGTTTTTCTATTCGTGGTTTAATTGATGACAGCGCCACGCGGAATGGATCATGAATGTTCATATTATTTCTATATTTTGTTTTAATTACACTCATTATAGAAAATCCGGTCTCACAGAGGTAAGTTGTGTAAAACGGAAGTAGTTTTTTCATGGCAATGTCTGAAAGATCCGGATATTCTGTTTTAACTTTTACCCAAAAAGATGCGAGTGACTTATTCTTCATCAGCTGCAAGCTCTTATTTTCTATGACGACTGGTAAGTCGCCATTTATTGCAATGAAAGGATTTCGTACCCATCCATCTTCTTCTACTGGGAAGTAAAACTCGAAACGTTCTTCCAATTTCGACAAGCGCTCAGTAATGACTTTTCTTAAAGACGTAACATCAAGCTCTTATCCTGAATTGTGAATGAATGTTTATAAGATGTCAAACATGCCATAACACTTTCTTGATAAACGATCTTTCCATGCTTTAAGTTTTCGTTTCTCTCAATTGATCTTGTCTGCAATGGTGAAACAGGAAACCATCCTTCCTTGCATCGAGGTATTAAGATCATTAAAGATTGCAAAGATGTCAGCCAAATAAGAGAGCTTAGCCACCCAATTTACATCAAGGAAAAGTTGGGCCCAATTTGGTTTTTTGCTCTGAAGGAACTCCGACAGTTCGTTCCGAAGTTCGAATACTCTTGAAACGACTTTTCCCTTCGATAACCAACGCACTTCAGCATGTAGCAAGAGCTGCTTGTGATCAGCTCCCATTTCATCGCATAATACAGCAAATAGCCGCGAGTTTAAAGCATTTGCCTTTATATAGTTAACAATCTTCACGACCTCGATGAGCACATCTTTTAATTCTGGGGACATCTTTTTTGTTGCCAGATTTTCCCGGTGAATGAAGCAGTGTGTAGACTTGCATTCAGGTGCGAGCTTTTTAATCTGTGTAACTACTCCAGAATGTCGTCCCGTCATTGCAGCAGCCCCGTCAGAACATACACCTACACAAAATTTGAGGTCCAGTCCGCAGTTATTGACCACCCACTACATTATGTTTATGGTTATTGTCATATCTTCCGAGAACTGGTTACACGTTGCAGAGGAATGCTTTTAGGTAAGATTGATGAAGTATTAGGGTAGGAAGTAAGTCAAAGTGTGGGTTCTCAGGCGGGTGCAGAGGTAGTATGTCACAGCTTTGAGTATTTCGGGACTAGTTTTTGTTGGCAGTGAAACTGAAAAAAAAACTCTTCCTGCAGGTCTCCATTCTGTTCAAATCTCACATAGGTACACCAAAAGAATTGCCTCACCGGCAAGATCTGTAGATTCGTCAAGTTGTAAAGCGAAATATTTTGCTGCTTTTATTTGTTCAATTAGCTGATCTTCCATATCATGAGTGTGGTCGTGAATTCGGCGAGCTATGGTGTCATTTGAGAGTGGTACTTGTGCCACTTTCTATGCGGCCTGATCGCCCAGAATTTCGAAGCAAACATCCTTAATACAGCCGGCCACTAGCCCCGCACCTATTGTGTATGGCTTTTTAGCCTTAGCAATTTGAAGAGCAACTTTGTAAGAAGCTCGCAAAGCAGCAATATTTATGTGTGACAACTGAAATATCTGTTTTTGCCTGCCCTTTAATTCAGCATGTTTCCTTTCAAAAATTCTATGAGCTTTGAAGTCACTTCTTTATGTTTGGTACTCAAATGTCTTTTTAGTTTTGACGGTTTCATAGCATCGGTTGACAGAACGGCACTATACACAACACATTGGGGTTTCGGTACTCCTTCGTCCTTCAAGACTACGAAACCAAATTGAATATATGAAGAGTCATATTGGCGCTTGAATGTCGAACGAAATCGTTTCGATGTTGATGGTAACTGTTTTGTACTTAAATCGCTATCACTGCAATCGGAATTCGAGGCATTTTGATGCTCATCGGTTATTTTTTCCCGTATTACAAATGAGTCCAATGCCCCCCTCTTCGCCATCTGTGACCTAAAATAATACCCACATACAATTTATTATTTATTTTAGATTTAACCCGCTTATAATCATTGGCCGGACAGATTAGTGCAAATTCCAATTACAAAGCTAATTATCTAATATTAACGAACGTACTTTTAAAATTTAAAAAGGTACATATACCCCACATTTAATATATCAATAATGCTTCTGTAATAATGTAATGTTTCTTTGTTGCTGACATAATCTTCAAAACATTATAAATATATGTATTGTGAAATTAAACATTTATATTTTATTTTAAATTTATTTCTTACATTTATCACATATCTTAAATAAGTTAAATTTTACCTACAGAATAGGTACTTACCGTTCAAATCAGTAAAGATGTGAACACACTAACAATTGCGATGCTTCAATTTCAAAGCTGCCGACACCGCACTTGTATGAAAAGTTATGGGATATGCAACCCGTACCTATAAATAGTATGCCTGCACAAAATCTACAGGACCTGCTTCATTGATTGTCAACGGTAAAGTGGCGGACCGGCAGCTTTATGCTCGCGGACCGGTCGGACCACCACTTTGAGAAGCGCTGGTCTAAATGCTTCCCAGTTCGGATCACTCCAAGGCCCTTGAAATTGTTCTAATTCCCTGCTTGACCGGTACTGCGTCCCGGTCTCCATTTGCCATTGGGGATCAAATTAATGGCACTCTTCGTATTATGATCACAATAGAGGAGTGATAAGACTCCACACTCATACACCTTCAGACAGGTTAAGTACGGTTATGCACCCGGGCCCTGTTATGCGTAGCACACACTAGTTTAGCCTTGCCTCACACCAAAGCGATGGACTTACAACACCTGTGAAAGTTCCATAATAACAAAATCTTTGCAATATTTTCTTATTTTGAAAGTTTACCATGTAGCATTTATACATACTTCTTTATGTGTTCTGCCACTAGTTTATTAGACAAAACCGTGAAAAATCTCTGAGGACAAAGGTTTGCTCAAGATGAAGATCTTGATGAACATATCCCCAACACCATGAGGTGTAATGGGAGAAGAGAAAGAAGAAGATATACTTCTAGTAAAAAGGCGAACATGTGTTGAACTTGAACATTGAAAAAGAAATATATTAATATTGTTTTATGGTTAGGACGAAAATTTTTCTAGTACCCCTCAAAATTTGAAGGTTACATACGTGCTGAATTGTTCCACTTATTATGATCAACGAATACAATAACCTTTTTATGATGATAAACGTAAATTGAATATACCAGAAGGTTTTAAAATTTTAAACTGCATCATTATTAAAAGAGCAAATTGAACCTTTCAATTCACCATTAGAGCCCTTTCACACGAGCCACTTTTCGTGGCGCTACTTTTGGTGATTAATGCATTTAAATGATAGTTTCCACACTATAGACAAGATAGACTATAGATAAACTATCATTTAAATGCATTAATCACCAAAAGTAGCGCCACGAAAAGTGGCTCGTGTGAAAGGGCTCTTATTAGAATTTTTGAAATAGGAAAGCAAGACCAAGATTAAATAAAGACAACATTAAATGTGATACTTCTGTAACCAAATCTGTGGGTTACGTGTTAGCATGTTGAAATATATTTTAAGTAAATAAACCAAATACATGTCTGTTGAGATTAGTATTATATATCTAATATACCTACAATTTATATAAATTTTAGCAAAGTACAGGCAGAAAAATATAACAAAAATGTTGATATCTTATTGCTATTCTCCCATATTACTATTCTCAGAATATCTTTCCCAATGTAAGCTCTATTGACACTTATGTAATATTTTTAAAGTTTTTAGATGAAAACTTATTCAGTATATGTTTTTTTTTAATTTGGCAAAAAAATTACTTCGAAGAAAATTAGATTTAGAGAATATACCATTAATAAAAAATATTTTCCAAAAAATCTGTGAAACTGATCCGTTGTCCGGGCTCTGAGTGTAATAGTCATTTATAAAATTGTTTATGTGGTATGATTTCTTTAAATAACCTATTTGTTCGATTAAACATGGGCTACTATAAAAACTAATCATACTACATTGTGTGTTAATGGCTTAGGCTAGTATGACATAACGCAGAATTTTATACAAAATACTTTTACAAAATTTTGTATATACAGAATTGTGTGTAAACAATTTTGTTCATTCATGCTCTAAAATCTGCAGAAAATCATCAAAAATCACAGAGGACAGAGAAGTAAATGTTTGACAACGTTTTTACGCCGCCACGCCGACGCTAACCGCACTTTCACGTGCCTCACTCGCCTTCTTCTTCATGTAAAATAAATAAAAACGCTAGGAACTTATGCATCAACCTAATATTATTATGAAACCTTGGTAGAATTCTACATTACCCACATTCACATGATTATTTTTACAGTTTTCTCATAGATGTCAAATGTTGACCTATTGCGCATGCTCACAGACAATTTCTCACCAAGTTCAGGTTCGTGTCATACATGTTCTGAACAGAATTTTGTACAAAATTCCAAGACATATCATAGTAGCCATATTATAAACATGAAAGGTACTATAAGTAGTTACAGAATTATCTCGATAAAATGTTACTGTATAAAACCATGAATGTCTGCAGTTCATTGTGATACAAGAATTTTTTAAGACTATAACAAATTGGAATCTGTATTTTTTTTTAGATTTTCTTATGTGGAAACGTAGTTATGAGAGAAAGGAAAACAAATTATATTCGAAAAAAGCCCGCGAACAAATATTCGCAGGAGTAAAAACTCACTACTATTATTGTTGCCGTTCTGGGGATTACATCCCTAGTGGAAAGAATTTGAGGAAACTGAAACGCGGAGGTTCCCGAAAGATGAATGTTGCATGTCCTTCCACATTAACAGCCAAAGAATATAAAAGGAGGGTCGACGTGGTTTTTTGGACTACCCATGCAGGACACAGTGATGATCTTTCTGATGTAATTGTTTTAAAAGAAGAACGTGCTTTAATTAATGGTAAGAACTGGGTAAAGACTATTCTTTTATATGTATTGTTAGGACAGCTACCTTTTCGTTATTTTTACGCCTGTTTAATTGAAGGTTAACCTTAGCAGTAGTAAGCAGTAAGTAAGTAAGCCAACAATAAAGCCAATTTAGCAACTTTCGCGCACATATTTGCGTAATTAAACGCAGTAAAACTTACTTTTCAAGATAACAAAATTTGAAGGTATACAGGATGTATTGAATAAAGTTTTGTTAGTAATGTCCTTAGGCTTTCCCTTTTGTTATTTATTCATGTTTATTAATGCTGGAACTTTCCGAACGCTAATTCCACCGGTATTTACAATAATACTTTCTCAAGATATCAACATTTGAAGGTGCAAATACAGGATGTACTGGATTAAATTTTATTACTAGTGTCTCTGGGTGTGTTCTTTTATTATTCAAAATCACTACTGCTCGAACTTTTCAAAGCTAGTGCTGCCTGTTACTACAGTCATACTTGTGCAAGATATCCAAATTTGAAGGTGCTTATATAGAATTAAATTGTATTACTAGTACCTCTGGGCTTTTCCTATTGTTAGTCATGGTCACTATTGCTGGAATTTTCCAAAACTAATGCTGCTTGTAACTATAATAATACTTTCTTAAGATATCAAAATTTGAAGGTGCCAATACAGGATGTAAACGATCAAATTTTATTACTAATGCTTTTGGTGCTTGCCTTTTGTTATTTATGGCCAGTAGTGCTGGAACTTTCCAAAGCTAATGCTATTTATAGCTATAGCTAAGCTTTCTCAAGATATCAAAATTTGAAACTGCCATTATATGATGTACAGGATTGTAATTATAATAATTCTTCATATATACATCTTCATATAAAAATTTGAAGGTGCCAATACAGAATGTAGAAGATTAAATTTTATTTCTAGTGCTTCTGGTCTTTCCCTTCTGTTATTCATGGTCATTATAGCTGGTATTTTCCCAAGCTAATGCTGCTTGTAATTATAATAATTCTTCATATATTAATCTTCATATCAAAATTTGAAGGTGCCAATACAGGATGTAGAAGATTAAATTTTATTATAAGTGCCTCTGGACTTTTCCCTTTGTTATTCGTGGTCACTACTGCAGAATCTTTCCAAAGCTATTGCTGCTGGTTATAATAATTCTTTATATATTCATACCAAAATTTGGAGGTGCATGCAGAAGATTAAATTTTATTATTAGTACCTCTGGACTTTCCCTTTTGTTATTCATGGCCACTACTGCTGGAACTTTCCAAACCTGATGCTGCTTCTAATTACGAGGATGGTTCGATAACTATGTGGCCTAAGAAAGAAAATGCAAGTTTGTTTCGACAATAAAACATTTTATTTTTCAATATAGTCTCCTGCTCGCTCAACACATTTATTCCAACGATATTCCAAATTAGCAATGCCTTCATTGTAGGGCGATGAATCCAAGTCCTCGAAATAGCTATTTACAGCAGCGATTACCTGGGAATTAGACAAACCTCTTACCGCCGAGCCATTTTTTCAGGTTTGGAAACAGATGATGGGGCACTAATTCAAATCCCAATTCATGAATTTTGGCCATTGCAATCGCAGACTTGTGGGCAGGTGCGTTATCTTGATGGAAAAGCACTTTCTTCTTTACCAAATGAGGCCGTTCCTCTTTGATTTTGTCGCTAAGTTGTTGCAACAAATTGGCATAGTACTCGCCATTTATTGTTTTCCCCTTTTCTAAGTAGTCGACCAAGATAATTCCATGAGAATCCCAAAATACGGTTGCCATAACCTTTCCTGCTGACGAAACCGTTTTTGCCTTTTTTGGTGGCGGAGAACCTTTGTGTGTCCATTGTTTGGACTGTTCTTTGGTTTCGGAAGTATAATGGTGGACCCAGGGTTCATCGACTGTTATGAAACGGCGCAAAAATCCTTCGGATGTGGCGAAAACGTGCCAAAAGGTCGCGAGAAACACTCAAACGATTCAGTTTTTGGTCCGGTGTGAGCAACCGCGGCACCCAACGCGCCGAGTATTTTTTCATTTCCAATTCTTCAGTTAAAATTCTGTGCACACTGTCATTGGAAATACCCACTATGTCTGCTATCTCGCGCACTTTTACTCGACGGTCATCCAATACGATACGGTGGACTTTTTCAATCATATCCGGGGCAGTAGCAGTTTTTGGACGTCCACTACGGGGTTCATCATTTGTGCTCACACAACCACGCTCAAATTCGGCAACCCAGGTTTTAACCATTGAAAACGAAGGAGGGGATTCCAGTAGTGTTGAATCCAGCTCTGCTTTGATTTCGGTTGGTGTTAAGCCTTTCAAATGAAAGTACGTTATCACTGCTCTCAACTCAGTTTTTTCCATTTACATTTACAAAATCACACGAGACGTTCACTTTGGCGTACTGTCATATTTAATCTAATAAAGGATAGTTCTACAGAATGTTAAAGAAGATTCCTCCGAATTCGCGCCATCTCTGTGTTAGGCCACATAGTTATCGAAACAATCTTCATGTAGTAAGCTTTTTCAAGACAACAACATTTGAAGCTGCCATTACAAGATGTACAGGATTAAATTTTATTATCAGTGCCTGTGGGGTTTCCCTTTTGTTATTCATGTTTACTACTGCAGAGTCTTTCCAA
>JABXWE010030824.1:0-17767 GCA_014611495.1 Limonius californicus
GTTATGATTTTTGAAAGCAGGCAATGTTGCCAGTGGAGCTTGTTTGTTCATTTAACGTCCGCCTATTGCTGCTCAATATTGGTTTATAATACTTTAGATATAATAATGATTTCATTATAAATAAAATAATAACTATAATGTAAATGTTGTCGTAAAACATACCAAATACATATTGCTGTTCTTTTTTCACGAGAATTCTGAACTCAAATCGTATGTATACAGAGCATATTCCACGCAATTCTTTGTTGTCCTATATTTAGGTCTTGCAGCAAATTAAGAAGAATTAACGTCCATGCCGCTCATATTTCAAATTGATATTATGATAGTCCAGTGGTTGACTGTTTGTCTCTGGTGCTAAGAGACCCAAGTTCGTATTCCACTGAGGTCAGTGTTTTTCTCGGACGAGATAAAAACTGTAAAACACTCATTCACAATTTAGATGCCAAAAGAATATCCCCTACCCTATTCCACCTTCATGATATTACTAGAAGTATCTGAATCATCGGCACCCTCCGATTCTAAATCAGATTCCCCAATTGAAATAATGAAAGGAGGAATATTTTCAAACGATAAATTTCCCACATGTTTTGTCCAGTCTTCCGAAATAAGTTTTTCACAATGCTCACAGTTACGCTTTTTCAAAATTTCGTCAGTTACGTATCTTTTATTTCCGTCTGCTGGAAAAGGTTTAATTAACTCCCAAAGTTTTTTAATAGTAATTTTGCCCTGAATTTCGACTTACTAGATTATTTTAGAAAAGTAGGGGACTCTGGAGCTGGCAACATGGCAATTTCATTTTGACATTGCTAGAAATCAATCAAATAATATTTAAGAAAGGCAACTTAAGAAAAAAAAACAGCCTGCTGGATGGCAAATCAATCGTGAATAGTGTATACTTTTCTTCTATCGTAACATTAATAGTTGGTGCGTTAATTTCTATTTCTTGGAGCAGTGTAGTTCCAAACTCTTTTAAAGCATTTTCAAATTTTTCGCAATATGGTAGCAAATGATTTGCTAAATTACAGGTAGTGAATTGTTTATGTAAACCAGAAAATATACATAATATCTTTTTTTATAGACCCCCCTCACGAGTTATTTAAAGTATCACTTGAAATATCTTGACTTTTGTTACTTTGTTTCCTTCCATAAAGATACAATTGCATCAACTTACGAGGGAAGTGTTTTATGCTATCTACCTAAGTATAAAGGAAACAAGTCAGAGAACAAACAAAATTTTATTTTTCAGAATAAGAACCATTAACGCTTACACACTTATTCGAAGGTTTTTCTAACAACGAGAAAAAAATCCTTTTGATAACTCTGCAAAATACGACTCCACAGAGTTTTTCAAGTCCTCATTCAACAAAAAGGGACGCCCTCTCAAGTGTTTTTTGAGTTTTGGAAAGAGATCATTGTCACAGGGGGCGAGGTTGGCACTGTACGGTAGATGTTGTAATTTCTGGGCAAAATTGTAAGGTCTTTTCTCGCTTATAGCTGCTTTCAAATTGATTATTGTTTGTAAACATTCGCTGTTATTGTAGACCTTTTTAGCATATACCCAACCCATAAAATCCCTTCAGCATCCTAGAAAACTGTGGCCATCACTTTTTCCGCTGAGAATTGCGTCTTCGCCTTCTTGGGTGGTGGAGAACCTTTATGAAGCCATTGCATGGACTCTTATTTCGTCGGTGGGTCCCAGTGGTGTACCCAGATCATATTCCCAGTTACAATTTTAAAGAAAAAGTCTTTATCTTGGGATAAATCCGCCAAATTATCCTCGCAAATTTGTCTCCTACACAATTTTTGTTCCGAAGTGAGCAACCTGAGAATCCACCGTGTTGACAACTTGCTCATTGCCAAATCTTCATGAAGGATTTGAATAACAGATGTTTCTGATAACCTGCTTCTCTTGCAATAACTGAAACTGTCACTCGATGATCAGTCAACACCAAATCAGTAACTTTTTTTATGGCCTCCTGTGTTCGTGCTTCGAGAGGTCTTACGCACTTTGGGTCATCCTGACTGGACTCCCTGTCCCATTTGAATTGCTTACACCAAAATTTAACTTGAAAATGGGACGAACTATTTTCCTCGTACGCAGCCACCATTCTCTCATGGATATTCTGTGGATTATTGCTTTTGGTTCGATAGAAATTTTATGACGCCTCTGTGTTCAAGTTTTAAATCACTCATTTTTGCACCTCTAACTCTATACAGAAATGACAAATCTTAAGCGAGTTGTATCAAACTTGACTCTAAAATGTCACAGAGCCTTAGCAATAAAATTAAAAACTCCCCTCGTATAATCAGTTGCAGCAGGCCATACCTTTCTCCTCGCATAACATGTTCAAAGTATTGCAGTTTTTGTGTTTTTCAAACATTTTGTATAATTGTAACAGGATATTTACATCCAATCTACTGAGTTTTCTTCTCTTCTCTGTTCGATGAGTGAGGTTAGTTTCTTGCCCGGCATTCGTGCAAAGAGGACTCGTAGAACCTAGTCATTGTAGGTGGTTAACAGAGAATTGGCCTATGCATAGATGAAGAAGTTTAGTGGTTAGGGTACTCGACTAGCACTTTGGAGATCCTGAATAGATACGCTGGCTTGAGGCGTGGCGTGTCTAGTAGTCAAATAATTATAGTTATCGAGTTCCTTGAGGTTGAGAAAACAAAGATTTATTGCTGCTTGCGAAGGCGCGGTGTTCACCACGGCACTCCCTATCGTCAAATGTGAAACAGTTGTTATGTGTTGAATGCCATTAACATCTCCCTTTATGGGTTATTAGTGCCACGCCTTTGTCTATATTTGGGATTCCACAAGATTGTAGAAGATCACAGTTGACTTGTTTTTGGGGTACCACCTGTAAAATTCTTTGTGCTGGTATATAAAACAGTGGTTCTTTAAAGAATGTTGTAGGGCTAATTATGATCTCATAATGGGTTCAGATAATAATCCTAAGCTATATCAGAATTTTTCAAGAAGCATGGAATTTATTTGTAGATCTTTCTCGTTTGTAACATCTTATTAAATTAAAACAAAGTTTTAGTGTAACTTCCGCAAAATATTCTTTGGAAATTGAAAAGTTTTCATAATTGTATTATTATGTTGGTAATTCTATTACTGCAAATTTGGAAGTGGATAAACCTTAACGTATTGTCGGAAATTCTTTTTTTTTAATTAGATGGTTTAACAAAAAGATGTTCGATTTGATTTATAGCATCTTGCAACAAATATTTGTTAAACATTGCACATTAGTTTTCTAAATACTGTTCTTGATCGCTAAAGGAGAAAAAGGGATATTTCCATTAAAATTTTAACCATGTTATTCTTCTTCGAGTGCTTTATCTCTTACGAGACATAGCGATCTTCTCTCATATGCCTGTATTGCGCGTTTAAAGTTCCACAGACATAGAGGACCAACAGCTTAACGTGGGCTCCGGTACTGGGAATTGAACCCAGGACCTTCAACGTCGAAGTCTAACGCACTAACCTCTAGCACACGGCCGCCCGTTACTTCCGGAAACAATAATTTTATCTGAACGTGTCATAAACAAAATGTGATTATCAGTTTAAATTTGGCACTACTGATGGACAATAAATCCCGTTTTCTTTTTCGAGGTGAACGCGAAACGCAACGACGCATCAAGTACTGCACATGAATTTATAAATTTATTTTAGTGATAATTGCCAACATTAGATTAATCACTCAAATTTGTGTTAGGTGAAAGTACGTTAAATAAATTCCATTTCACACCAACCAGGAAGAGAAAGAATATGAAACGCACTTTTAAGTCTTGAATCAAACCGAATCTTAAATGAAATAATTAATAACAGAAGATTTGTAATTGAAAACAGGAGTTAGAAAATTGTTTGATGTCTTACTGTTTCACAGTTTCAGTTTTAGTTTAACGAATTATTAATTAATTCATGTTTTTGTGACAATCAGCTACCATTGCAAGTAGCTAATGTTAACTTTTACAACAATGGACGGAAATTTTTAAAAATATTTCCCACTTCTAGCAGTTTCGAATGCAACTCTCAAACATAGTCTTTTTTGTACAAGCTGGAATGTATTTTTAAACAAAAGTGTAATTTATAACTGAATTCAAACGCAAATCACAGTAAAGGTAGCCTGAGAACAATTAATAGACGCCAAATTTCAGACAGACCAAAGACGTTATAATGGGCACTTATAAACCTTAATGCTAATTTTAAGCTACTATTTTCCTTTCAGTTGCATACAGGATGTCCTAAAAGTAAACAGACACGGCTTAACTACAGCTTTCTGAGGTCAAATAGGACCACTTAAACCAAATATACTTCAGTACATACTCGTAGTAGCTTCCTGAAGAAAATATGGCGCCTAAAAAAAAACATTAGCAATGGGTATATTTCAGAAATAAAATGGCGGATCAATATGAAAATTGGCACACATCCACTTTAGAGCCAGCCGAACTGTATTACTGCATATTGTAGAAGGTGCTATCGACTGATTTTTTCATATCCTAAATGTTGATAAACAGAGCAAAGTAAAACATTTAACATAGCAACGACTACTTAATAAATTCGGTAATAAGTCGGCAAAACAACAATAAGCTTAGTATTTTCAAACTGACATATGGGGCAAATCCATTAAATTAGTAGACTCGCTTAGGCGAGTTTTTCTTGAAATGGTACATTTAATTGGCATGATGAAACAACTTAACAAGTACACCTTCTTTATGTAGAAATGACTTCTGTATCATAAAATTTATACATAAGAACAAAAATGCAGATAATAAAAAAATTATGATACAAGACAGGCGAAAAAATTCTGCCGGCAGCGTCCTCTACAATATACAGTAATGCGTATTCGTTGGAAATGTTCGTCTTCTCCGGAAGTTGATGTGTACCACTTTACAGGGTGATCCATCATTTTGTTTCTAAGAAATACTTGATGTAAAGTAATTTTTTTCTTTTGAAACACGGAACTTTCCCGAAATCGTCGATTGAGCATCGAATACACCAAGTACTAGACAATGAGGACAACATATTGCGAGAAACTGATAATAATCCCAGAACCTCTGTTCGTGGTGTATCTGCACATGTTAATGTACCGCGAATGCGATTTTGGAGAACATTAAAACATGGTTTATATCCATTTCATATCCAGCTTGTGTAAGCCCTCTTGCTTACAGATTTCGCTAGTCGTATGGAATTTTGCCTCTGGATCATTCAAAATCGAACCTACGTAATAGAATTTTATGCATGGATGAGGCAATATTTACAAGGAGTGCAAACAATTAATGAACCGAAAGACCAGCCACTCTTGGGATTTGGAGAATCCACACGAAATCACAGTGTCAAATTATCAACATAAGTTTTAAGTGAATATCTGGTGTGGAATTATTGATAACATGTTCATTGGTCGTTTCGTTTTTGAGAACCATTTAACCGCTGACAGATATTTAAATTTTCTAGAAAATCATTGGCTTGGACGATGACGAAAAACATCAGTGATCGATTAGAAGCATTTGAGATCTGGACATATCGAAGAACGTTGAAAATAAGCTGGGTGGACAGAGGAACGAATGATGAAGTACTCAGAAGCATGGAGAAAGAAAAAGAAGTATTAAACACAATTAAGATAAGGAAATTGCAGTATCTAGGTCATGTGATGCGAGGAGAGAGATATAAAATCTTACAAAATATCATACAAGGGAAAATACAAGGTAGAAGAAGTAGAGGAAGAAGACACATCTCCTGATTGAGTAACCTGAGACAATGGTATAATTGCAGTTCCATTGTATTGTTCAGAGCAGCAACGTCGAGAATACAAACGGCCATAATGATAGCCAACCTTTTAAGAGAAGACGGCACTTAAGAAGAAGATCATTTGGGACGATTGTTAGATGATGTCCCTCAGGCGATCAGACATGGTATGTGGTACCAGCACGATGGTGCCCCTGCGCACTTTGCGTTAAGTGTAAGACAATATTTGAATCAACGGTTTGAAGGACGTCTGATTGGTATAGGAGAACAGCACCCAAGATCTCCGGACTTAACATATGAAAGCTATGGTATACCAAACACATTCAGAGACTGTTGAACTTAACATATGAAAGATATGGTATACCAAACACAACCAAAGACTGTTGAAGATCTTAGGAGACGCATTTTTGAGGCAACAGAACTATTTCGGAATAACAATGACAGGTTGCCTAGGGCAACCAGATCTCTATTAAGAATGTGTCTCGAGAGCAACGATGGCGAACAATCTTTGTAGGGAATTTAATCTAAAATATAAATAAATATTCTGCAATTGTAATTATTTGATAAATAATAATTTAACACTCTGTATTTTGAAAACGGTTTACTTTAGAGCATAACTTTATTCGAATTTTTAACTATATTTGGTCTAAAGATTACGTACACGAAGTAGTGACCTCATGTCGTGGGACACCCTCTATAACTGATCATTTTAATTTCAATATTTAGAAAATGCGTAACTATAAGGTAATACTTCAAAGTATTATTACATTCTCGGAAACTATTGAAAGCACAATACGTCAATACTAGAAGGATGGGAAAGTAAAAAACGCGTTAAAGGCTTTAAATCATGCACTGATTGTACGAGCTAGTAATCCTACAACACTTTCTTTTTTATCCAATTTGTTTTAACTTTTAAGTAGGTTAGTTCAACTCTTATAAAAACAATGCTAGGCAATTTATTATGTAGTACCTACTTAGAACGTACGAAATTTAAATAATCGAAAGTTCGCCGAATCAAAATCCCAGACGCTTGAAGTATTTTATAGAACAGAAATTGCTTCAGAATCTTTAAAATGCATTCAAAATGATTTTGTTAATATACGCAGAAGATGTAATAATAACGTTCTAATTAGGTTATAATTAATTTATAAATCAGATTGCTTTAACGATGTCTGTAAGGTAGTAGCGAAGTTACCTTGACTTTTATTATTCGTTAATCATAAACGTAAATGTATCAAGGAAGTGTAACAGGTGGAACCACGACTATATATGTTTCTGCGTATTATTTATCGAAAAGAGACCGGAGGTTTTAGAAAAAATAGGGTATTTTACGTTGTGACTACAATTACCCAATTCACTCGATTCGATCTAAATATGAATGTTATAATACCAGCTAATTATATCCATTCGCTAGAAAAACATAGCTTTGGACGTTATCGAAGGTTATCTTCGCCGTGCCAGGTGAAATATGATTTTTTCCAAATATACCTATTTTGTAGGGAGGCACCGAATGGTAGTGAAAAAGGCCGCAAATTTAAATGTCACTTTGTTTAATGAACCCTTCGTAATTTATGAACAGTTATATCTAATTGTGTATCACATGTCCTCCGCTGGGAGGACTCATTTATTAAAGCTGTTAAAAGTTAATACAGAAAATAGAGAAGTTATTATCCTACCCTCGGACATTGAGTAATGAATAAATTAATGCCATGAAATAAAATGCTTTTAACGACAGCTCCATCGAGAGCCCGGAGAAAGTTTAATTCTGACTTTTTATGGTAGGAACTATTTCTTTTTTTGCGGAGAGGCGCGGTTCCCATTATGCGAATATATAAATAGAAATTTTCTAAAAGATGGCAACGTCTAGTTTTATAGTAATTGCGAACAAAAAATTGCGAAGCAATTTAACAAAGAAGTTCTGCCCAAAGCCGCTGTAATCCTCAGTTCATAGAGAAGTAAGCTCGCAAATTAATTGGAACGGGAACTAAGGGAATTTTTTACTAAAGCATTTTGATAATCCCCTGTTTGCGAATAATCTGTTTGTAACAAATTTGTTCGTTCACAAAGAAATTTAACACTCATCGTATTCAAAAATGAAATGAGGAATCGTAAATTAAAATAAAAACGTTTCTAATTCTAAATGCCGAATCAGAGGCGTACCTCAAAATTGATCTAGTTCAACGTTTCAAATGAATGGTCTTTTATGATGTGTAGGAGCTATACAGTATGTTAATATAGTAACTGTAAAAAAATGTAGAATCATAGTCTTTTTCTTCTAGAGATATTTGTTCTATTGCCAATACTTGCATACATACTAGATGTGTAAGTTAAATAATGAGACTGATTTTTTTCAATTTTTTATTCGAATATAATTACAATTCAACATTGTTTTCTTCAAAGTAACTGCATTGGGAAGCCGTACAGCGCTGGAGACGTTTCTTCCACTCCTCACAGCTGGAACTCGGATACTGGAATAGCCTTCAGCTGGCCGGTTATAGCCGTTTCAATATTTTCCAGTATCCCAAAATGACGTCCCTTGAGGTGATTTTTCAACTCGGGAAGAGGAACAGTCACAAGGCTCATATCGAGCAAATAAGGAGGCTGAGGAGCCACAGGAATGTTCTGACTGGCCAAAAAATCGTTTATTGAAATTGCTGTATGACAAGGCGCATTGTCGTGATGCAACACCCAGTTGTGCTTGATGTTTGGTCTCACACGCATGACCCTCTTTCGAAGTCTTTCAAGAACCTCTCTGTAAAAGTGTTTATTAACCATTTGGCCTTGAGGCACAAACTCTTTGTGAACGATTCCCTGGCTATCAAAAAAGCAAATCAGCATGCATTTGATCTTCGACTTGCTCATTCTTGCTTTTTTTTGGCCTTGGATGGGTTGAAGTTTGTCATTCCATGCTCTGGCACTTGGTTTCCGGGTCATACTCAAACACCCAAGACTCGCCACCAGCAAATCAGCATGCATTTGATTTTCGACTTCCTCATTCTTGCTTTTTTTTTGCCTTGGATGGGTTGAAGTTTGCCATTCCATGCTCTGGCGCTTGGTTTCCGCGTCATACTCAAACACCCAAGACTCGTCACCAGTAATGACACGTTCCAGACAATGGGGATCATTTTCAATCAATTCCAAGAAATTAAGGCACCTTTTCGCTCCTGATATCCTTTTGGTCCTGAAAAAGGTTTTTCAGAACCAATTTTGTGCAGATTTTTCTCATCCCGAATTCTTCCAATTCAACTCTTCCCCGATCATTCTGACTGTCAATCGACGATCTGAACGCACAAGATCTCGACATTTTCATCGGCTCTTGAAAATGAAGGCCTTCCGCTGTTAGGTTCATCTTCAATCGACTCTCTTCCTTCTGAAAATGCCTTACACACCGAAAAATCTGGACCCTCGACAAAACACTGTCTCCGTAGGTCTGCCGACGTTTTGCAAAAGTTAGCGTTGCGCTGTGCCCAAGTCTGAAGCAAAACCTGGTAGCACACCGTTGCTTGAAATTGATGTCACTCATTTTCAGAACGCACTAGAAAAACTGTTTCGCGAAAAAAATCGCTATGGACAATCAAATGACTCTAGCGAGTTCAAACTCGTAGTGAAGGCGTATCACAAGTTCACCTGCGCTTCCCCAGTTTTGCCAGATCGAACGCTGCACTACCAGTCTCATTACTTAATTTACAAACCTCGTACATACATTTATAAAATACCGAACATGATCTAAAATTGTATGGTGTCGGTGTGGTTTATAGTGACTTTTCTGACTTGGATAAAGCTGCACTTCATTTGCATTTTCTCCTTCAAAATTTGGATCCTTAATACAATTTCTACTCTTAGAGACTTAAAATCTGTAAACACCACTAATCACGTGCTCACTGCAAGCGTACACCAAATTTAATATTAACACAAAAATTGCCTTGACCTACAAAATCTGAACTTACGTTTTACTCTCTCTTCTGCGTCGTAGTAGAACGAAACAAAAGGGACACTAGTGTGGTTACGTGCCACGTTCGCGCCGTGCTATGCTTTTAAATTAATATATATTTAATTATTAGTTTCCAATCCATAAACAATGATACGTTTTTTATAGTGCCTACGCTATGTTCTAGCGGTGTACATACTTTTTTCTGTAAAGGGTGGTCAACGACCCCATTTAACCGCCTACATATTTGCTACCACGCTTGAAGAATATGACGAATTTTAGTTTTCCAAGTAGATTACGAATATAATGTTATATATCAATAAATGGCCCTCAAAAATCTCTTTTCCTATTCAACCTAAGTTGAATCTGCTATCTTTTTGCGAGATCATAGTGATGTACCCCGATTTTGACGCACTGTATATGGGTGAATAATTTCCACAACTTCTTGCCTGCTAGACCAAGAACTTCTAAAAGCAGTAGCTCTTAATATTCAAATTTGTTTGTTAAAAAATATTTTTTTGTATTCCTCTATAACGTACGCCTCTGTTTAATATAAGCCACGTTGCCGTGCATACACAGAACAATGAGCTTTTGGCTTGACCGTTTTAACAATCGATAGTACTAGTTTCCCATTTTAATACTTTATCAGGTAGTTCTCGTGTTTTAAATTTTTTCCTATAAACAATGTATACTTTCTGGTAATAAATAACTTTTAACAGATTTTACAAGTTGTTGGTTTGCATGCCATGCAACACTGCATCTGTGGCTGCATTATTTAAATATATATATATAATATATCGACTGGGACCATCCCACTTCTGAATCGTCGATGGATAATACAGCCGTTGCAGGATTTTAAAGCGATTTTAAGAGCGGTCGTTTTCCTTTTTTCCCTGCAGATCGATATGTCAGCGTTGCTAGTCCGTTTGAAAATATTTACACCTACGTACCGTACATGAATATGCACCGAGTTCTTTACGTGTTCGTCCTGTTAAAAGAACCATTAAAAAACCGTCTGCACATTTTAATTTTTTCATCAGTAAGCCGTTCACAGAACTGTTTTGAATATAATCTGATGGGAAATAGTTTGATCAGTAGGACAAAGTATATTGCGAGAATGCAGTCATCGCGGCTACCAAGCGAGACTGTTTTCATATATCCTCTAAAATTTTCGATAATATGCATTATTTAAAAGGGAAGCTACTTCGAAACTCTGTGAATAATAAAGTTTGAAGTATATTGAAGTAATTTATTAACGTAACCTGTATTTCAGCGTGGCTTAATTTAGTATTTTACAAATAAACAATTGTAACTCGTACAACTCTGCACTTAATATATAGTTCAGTAAATTTCTTGGAATTCAGAGAATTTTGTATAATATGATGCTCATACGGGGTTCAGCAATTTAATAGCAGGATTGGCCCTGCAGCACAGGAGTCACATGAAATTAAACCAAAAGTAAAGCAGCATAAAAAAGCTCACAGTTTTGTCAATAGAGAGCGGTCAATGACAAACGGCTGTTAGTTTCTGCACGGGGCGCTAGCGCCCGCTTCGTGTTTTTGTCAGTCGTCATGGAGCAATGAGCGAATTTTTCTGTGAATTAGGGAAAACTTTCAACAGAAATATGTGAAGTGTTGAAAACTGCATACGGTGATAACACTTGAAGTGTCACTACGGTGTTTAATAATTTAAACATTTCAAAGATGGACGTGAGAGTGTTTAGGAGACACTAGAACCTGGTATCTGTCGATCTCTCGAAATGCAGATTGTCTCGCAATATTTCGTGAATGATCTTCTGAATGATGGGATATGAGTTTAACATCAATAAGTATATGATGCCACTTTTTTATATTAAAATTTGGGATAAAGGAAGTTCTGTACAAAGTTTCAGTCGTTAGACAAACGCTAGAGCGTGTAGTACATTGAAAAATAATCACCACGAAAATTCCGTTAGCAAACAATCCAGAATCAATTACTTTATGCGGCAAACAAAGTACCATCTATAAATAATTTGTGCCTTAAGGACAAACAGTAAATAGTGAAGTAGTGATGAAGAGGCTATATGCAGTGTATTTTGCGGAGTGCGGCCGTAATTTTGCGAAAAGGGTAGTGGGTTCTTATTGCATGACAATACACCTGCCTATTCTGCACTGATTATTAAGGTTTTCTCATGAGACATGGCGATGATGAAATCAATCGCCCACCCTATCCACCTGGCGTGGCGCTAATAGACGTATCTCTCTCTGCTAACGTTAAAACTGTTCTCAAAGGGAAAAGATTTCAGGGCGTAAGAGATACTACGAAAAACCCTGGAATTGAAAGTATTTTTTTGGACGCCTTTTTTTGACTATTCAACATTTATTAGAACTTTGCAACAAGTGCATTAAAGTAAATGCCAAACCCCGTATATAACTACAATAAGACACGGGGTTATCAGTGCATGTAGTTTACATAACAATAAAATAAACTATGTAATATTTGTATAGGTTCTACAACAATTATAAAAAGCAAAAAATAGTCTAAATTACGAAACTATGCCGATTTCTGTAAGGCCCCCGTATTAAAGCATACATTGATCCGCTCGTACCCTTCGTTGCACAATGCAATCAATCTGCGACAGTGTTGCCAATGTGTTCCGTAATTACGGTACATACACGGAAATCAAACCCCAAATACGGTACACGGTTTTAACATTAATATGCAAATATATTGCTATTTAGTACGTTAAAAGAATTGTTCAAAAACATAAGAAATGGGATCTTCTAATGTTAAAATGAAAAAATAATTTTTTTCTATTGCCATCAACTATCTACTGGGGTAAATTAAACTGTAATCTATTGCTTTTGAAACTTCACATGCAAGGAATGATAAATTTTATTTTGCAGAGTGTGGGCCAATGCGGTTTCATTAATGTAAATTAACGTTATGTTCAGCGTAAAACTGTAAACTGTAAGTAGAGCATACCATTTTAGTACTTACACTTGCACAATAGCAAATATGTAATTTTTTTATATTGCCTAAATTGGCCTTTTGTAGGTACGGTAAATTCTTAAGAAATGCGATAGTTTTGTGCCTAAAATGCGGTAATTTGATGTCCAAAGATTGGCAGTGATGTAGTAGCCGCCAATAGATATTTAATATTATATGTATGCGTTAACTGAAACTAATCGATAATTAAGAGAAACAAAAAAACAATTAATCAAGTTGAATTATGTTTATTTTTCAATTAATCTCCTTTTAGCTTTACACGCTTGACCCAATGAGAATCGAGAGCCATTAGACCATTTTGATAGAACGATTTGTCCAACCCTTCAAAATAGGTATTCACGGCATCGATCACTTCCCTATCACTACAACTAGAAAATTTTATTCCTTCGAGCTATTTTGTAGGTTTGCGAATAGATATAAGTAGAGTGGAGCCATATCTGGCGAGTAGATAACAATTCTATTCTGGCCATTACATCGGCTAATGTGTGAACAGGTGCATTGTCTTGATGCAAAAACTCTTCTTTTTATTCTCGGACAAATGGTTTACGTAATTCCATTTCCCAGACATTGGAATAAATTGATATAATACTGGCTGGTAGTTATTTTATAGTTTAGGAGGTAATCAATCGTGAGGATTCTCGTTGCATTCCAAAAAAACAGAACACAATGACCTTCTTTGTAGGTGGAACCGACTGTGCGTTCTTTGGTGCCGAACAACCATTGTTTTGACTCTTTCTTTGCCTCAGGTGTGTAGTGGTGCATCCACAGTGACAAGTCGGCGCAAAAATTCTTTCGAGACTTTTATGCCAAATGTCTGGGGTTCAATCCCCCGTACCTCCCATAACATCGAATTTTTACCGGCCGTTCTCTCTTGCAAGGTAATGGCAAATCATCAAAATATTCTGCCAGGTAAATCTTCTCTGGAGTGGAAGGGTTTACATTTCCCGTAATTAGAGCCCGCGTTAAGCTGTAGGTCTTGTGTGTCTTAACGCATAATGGCATAGGGGAGAAGGTCACTACGTCTAGTAAGAGATCAAGCACTCACAGAAGACCTCTAATAACATCATACAAGTTGGTACAATCTCTGACGAATACTTTCTGAAAATATAAAAAAAAATTCTTTTCATTTGAAACCTTTTTGTTAAAGCTATAATTCCAATGTTTAAGGGCCATTAAATAACAAAAAGTTTTTGTCACTGGTCATAGCGGTTGTTGATTAATGGCGCTTTACTGAAATGCCTCAAAGACATGCCTTGTTAATTAAATAAAAGTGTAGGTCTTCCAAATTTCATATCGTGATACAAAGTTTAAGGAAAATCTTATAAATAATTTTCAAAAAATTGCATTTAGTATAGGCGCCGTTGTAAAAATGTTCTGCTTACTATAATTGTAATACTTTTAAAATTCTTCAAAAACTGGCAGCGGTCTTTTGAAACTAAGAGTATGCGGAATAATAAATCGATTTGAATTAAGGCTCTCATCCATACAAAGGTGTTTTGTAACCTTAGAAAACTTTACCACCGCAATATTTAGAACAACCTTGGCAATTAAGTTGCCATCTTCAATAGGAACTGATAGACTATGTAAACTAACTTTGGCTGAGTAATACGTCTGAAGATAAAGTGCTTTAGCAAGTCAATCATGGAAGTCCAACTAACTCAAATCGGATCGGCCGTTTCGGCGAGATGGGCAATAATACACACGCGATTATTGTTTTCAGTCCTCAGAGTTCCAAAACGAAGATTTCAGTTAAATTCTCAAATTAGATTTTGTTCTCGAAATCAATACTTTCTCCCTATCGTACGGAAAGTAAAATAGAATCAACAAGGTTAAGTAAGATGCACGAATCGGTCCAACAGCAGTTCATTAAAAAGAACAACACAAACATAATGGTTTTTGAATGATACAACCTTTTCATAAATGTCATTATTATTTCATTGTATACATGTTATGCAAATTAGTAAGTTACGTAGTGTAAAATAGCAGCCGTCTAGAACAACATTTATTCTAGTTCTAAAATTAATATTGTACATATGTGTACTATAAGACCAGCACTTTTATGTATTTCATCTGTTTCGAAAGTGCTGCACACATTTTATTACGCTGAAAATGTATTCGGTCTAAGTCAATATTGAATGGTATTTCTAATTTCCTGCGTAAAAGGCAAACATTTTAAATTTGAAACGTACATCACATACATGCGGCTTTTCTGTATGTGTCCAATTTGTGCACAATATTTGCATATCGTTACGACACACACACAAAATTTTAGTACTCACAAATTTTCGTTATGTTTCATCATCTTCCTCAACTCATAAATGTATTTCATCATTGCAGATAATTATTGGCAATATCGCTCCACCAATTTTGGAACTCTGATAATTCTGTAAACAAATAAAACTTAATATTACTAATTAATTTGAAACAATAGCGATAAATGTATAGCGTGTGCATTTTTGTCGGTATCATAGTGTGCTCAAGGGAGATACTACATTAATAGATAAAAGAAATAAGGATTTTGACGAATAAACACGTAGTTCGGAAATGACGTACTTTTTTTTTGTTGTGATTGGATTTTTTAGTATACACTACTAATATGTAGTCAATTTACACCGCTGTTTCTTCCTATGAGGTGCTTGCTAGGGTTGTGGCTTTCTAAAAGTTTATTTTTAGTTATCTTCAAGTTGTCTTTCTACTTAACGAACTACGTGTACCATTCTATAAATATGGATAGTTACATAAATATCGCATTAGAACGCCAATGTTAAATTATCTTTAAAACGATTAATGGTAGTAAGTAGTAGAAATTCTACTTTTTTAATTAGATATGATTAAGAATAATTTTAGTTCATTATATATTACTTAAAAAATTAACCTTAAAAAATATAGTCCAGGACAGCCGCAACTATCTCCTCTCACTGTTAATAGTAACATGAAATTTAACAATAATAGGGTTAGGAATTTGTTTTATATTTAGGAAAGCAAGTGTTTCTTTTGTATTTCTAATGCACAATTCACGATTTGTTCTACACAATCTCCCATCTATTTTTTCTGTAATTATTATTATAAACAAATTTGGTTTGGGTTACACAAGCATCAAATTTGAGGTTTTGATGTCTTCTAAAATTTTATACTACTTGCACTTTCTCTGAGAATGGCCGTAACTGACTATATTTACATATCTGGAATTGGGATACAACCCTGAATACGAAAATGAATTGTAATTGTTTTTTTTGTTTTGGTAATAACACAGTCGAAAAATCGAATGAGCCATTTAAAATTTTAGTGGCATCTCTGACTGCAGGCGAACAGAACTAAAATATAAATTAGTAATTTAGTAGATATCAAAGCACAATTGAAGTACACTATCTTACAAATATTTTATGCTAATTCCACATTTCTAAAAATACACAGGGGGTTGCATTTACAGTAAGAATGTAACATTCTTTCTTGCAAACTTATTATATTAACTATACCAAATTTCATTTCGTTAGTGGTAGTACACAACGAAAAAGGTGGCCTGTTCTTGTTGACACTTGGTGTATCATGTTAACTGTTTTCTAGTTGTTAAGTCATTATTGATAAGATAAAGCGTCAAAACTATTTATTGTAAGTTTATTAGTTTAAAATTACTTTCTGTACATTGAAATATTGAATATAATATACATACATGTACTAGTAGTTCAAGCAGCCAATTTAATTATTTGTAATTTTCGATGATAAACTATTAACAAAATTTGGAGAGATATTAAAAGATCAACATTTAATCAACATGCTATTTTGAGTAACAACGCGATTGTCCGTTTGCAACTTTGTTTGATTTTAAAAACTTTTTCTGGTTAATAAATAAATTTTCAAATTTTGAGATAGGCTGCTCGATAATTGCACTTCCGGTATAACCGGAAGTAATTTCGTTTAAGTGTTTTGAATGTAACGAAACACATTTTACAGAGGTACCCTATAAAGCTTTTAAAATCTAATTCTAACCATGTAAAACAATTATTCATAAAGTGACAATCTAAATCTCAAGATTTTAGTCCATATCATACCAAAGTGTCTCAAAATCTGAAACCGACTCTACCAGTTAATGTGTTTGAAAATAAACAGAAATAATCTTGAATTAATGTTTTATTAATATCTTCTACCTTGCTTTGAAATAGAATTTGTGAAGGAACTGATATATAATATTAGTAAAGAACATGAAACTAGCTAGATTTTTCTTCTTTCTAAGAAATGAATTTAAAATGCAGTTTTTATTACAGATCAAATATTGATTTTCGAACATATTGTTTCAAAAATTAATAATGCAAAATATTCCTATAACGTTTATTAAAAAAAAGCTACAATTTCGATAAGACTAGCGGGATGAAAATCGTGGCAACTTTCAAAAAACATTTTTTTTTTAGTTGTACAGAGTGATTCACGGGAGCGTACGAGCCTACCATTTCAAAAATAGGCAGCCCAAAATACACGTCACAAGATACTGCAATATCTAATTTTTTTGACAGTATTATGAATCGGAGATGCTTGTTTGATATACGTGACAGTTTACTGCTTTAGGTAAAGCTGATTCAACTCAAACAAAATTTGAATAATATGATATTTGAAATACATACTTAAACTTTGATATTTATAAATGAAACTTTGGTGTTTTCGTTCACACCTACTTTAATTAGAAAGTTGCATAGAATAAAATACCAAACAGGCATATGCGATTCATAATAAATGTAGATATTGCAGCACCTTGTTGACATGCATTTTGGGTTGCCTCTCCCGCCAATCAAATTATGTTGAAAACTTTGATACCGAGAGTTTTAAATTTTTATTAATAAGTGTATATGAATACTTTCAAACTGTATAAACCTTGTGTTACTATGTTTATTGATGATTTTATGACATAATAAATAATTTTATTTATTTAATCTCAGAAATATTATACCAAGGCCTTATTTTCATTAAAAATTAGCAATTTGGTCACGATTTAATATTTAATTTTGGTAACCTCTAGTATTTGCATATGTTAACTCTTTCATTATGCCTCTATAAATAAACTAAATATAAAGCATACTAAGGCAGTCTTGTCTGTAAAGAACGTTACA
>JABXWE010030825.1:0-21237 GCA_014611495.1 Limonius californicus
AGTATGATTTAGCTAGCCGAGGCTTTCCTTGTTCTTACTAAATTATTGTGACTTCGGCCTTTTGGTTCGTGACAATGGCAGGAAGATACTCCAACATAAAATGTAAAATTCCTCATCCCATTCAATTTGTTGAGTCTATTTATGTGTTTGCCGATGTGCCACATTTATTTAAAAATATTAAAGGGATGCTAGTGGGTAACGGAATTATTACAATTCCAAAAGACTTACAGGAAAAACATGGATTACCATCTAACGTAGTTTTGGCAAGTCATATTGCTGAACTAGTACACCACCAAGAAGGCTTTTGTTTTAAATTGGCGCCAAAACTTTCTGAATCTGACCTGCTGGCAACACACTACGATAAAATGAAGGTGTCAACTTCAACGAATGTGGTGTGCCACACTGTAAGTAGTGCTCTCAAGTTCCTGGCTGAAGTACAGAAGAAACCCGCATACCTTACTACTGCATGGTTTTTGGATCAAATTGAGAGGTGGTTTTATTTAATGACCTCCAGACACCCATCCTGCGCTTTAAGTAAATTTAATTTAGATGTATATAATGATTCCATAACTTTTCTTAATGAAATTTTAGATCTTTTTCGCAGAATGACAGTTGGGCATAAAAAACTTTGGAAACCATCTCAAACAGGTGTCCTTATTTCTACCCAATCAATGTTAGAGCTGCATGCTAATTTATTGGAAAAAAAAAATTATAAGTTTGTTTTAACGAGCAGATTTTCGCAGGATTGCCTGGAAAATCTTTTTAGTGTTTTAAGAAGCAAGCAGGTTATTCCCAATGCTATGCAAGTTAAAAACAATCTTAAATTAATTTGTGTCTCGCAGTATTTAACAAATTCAAGAAACAGCAGTTATAAGGAAGATGATAGAGAATTTATATCAGGTTTTCTAGACACTTTGTCTAATACAAATCCAAATTATCATGAAGTAAAAATACCTGCTAAAATCAATTATTCTGGATTAAATTTAAATTATAGTGAGTTAAATTCTCTGTATAATATTTCAGGGTACATAATTCAAAGCATAAGAAAAACTTCAAAGACTTGTTTACATTGTATTACAGCAGTGGGATCAAAGACCCCTATTTATAAAAATTTTTCAAAATTCACTACTATCAAGTGTTTCAAAGAGAATACGCTTTTTTTCTGCCGTGAGGAAACATTTTGTTTTTTTTTAGAAATGGAAAACGTCTTTCGCAAGTTTTTTCCAATTGCTTCTATACAAAATATAAATATTAAAGAATTTTATTTTAAAGAGATGAGCATAATAGCACTCAATGTCCCTGATTGCCATAAACTAAAAAATAACATTATTAAAAGGTACATTGTATTTAGATTAAAAATTAATTCAAAAAAGTGTAAAGACACCTCGAGAAACTATGCTAGCAAATCTATTGCTGGCCATTCGTTATAACTTATTGCTGAGCTGATCTGTATAACTAATATATATAGGTATATATATATATATGTATATATGTAAAATATATAAGAGCATATTATGTAATACATTTTTTGTTTTTATTTGAATTCATGTTTTCCTTATTCAGAAGAAGTCATTATTTATTTGTAATTAATGTTCTCAAAAAACGGTAAGTACTACCAATATTATCTCAAATTGCCAAAAATTCTAACTGCAGTGCGTTACTTATGTTCTAGTAAGCTTTTTTCATGTATTTATTAAATTAATACACGTTTTCTACTTTTAAATTGTTATAGGTGTGATACGGTATTTTTTCCCATGTTTTTGGGTGTATATCAATCTGCTAGGAGATATTCGCCTTTTTACATATGAGCTAATTTAAAATTTGCCTCTTAATGGCGGATGGGCGGGGCTAATGCGGTATTGTCGCCACTGTCCCGTATAAAGTCACTGTAATTCAGTTTGGGATGTACTTGTGTTGGGTGATTTTGGCCACTTGTTGATTCTTGCTAAGTTCATAGTGCCGGCAGTTTTTGCACGTGTTATGTGTTGATGCTTGCGGTAGGTACGTGAAAATCTTATTTAAGTGAATTTTATAGCAGTGAAAAGTTTTGTTCCATATTTAGAACAATGGGACGATACAAAAAAATTCTTGGAAGTAGGAGTTACGGCAACTACTGCACAGCTACATTAGAGGAAGCTGTTCAAAATGTTACACAGGGGCGTATGTCTCAAAGAGTAGCATCGGAAACATACAACATACCGCGATCAACATTGCAGAACAAGATTAGACATTTGCACAGCAAAACTCCAGGTGGACAAACCATTTTGACTTCAGAGGAAGAGACAAAAATCGAAGCACATATCCTACTAACATCGAAATATGGCTTCCCGCTTGATGCTTTCGATTTGAGAAAAATTGTAAAAAACTATCTTGATAGGAAGGGTGTCACTATAGAGAAATTTAATAACAATCTACCTGGCCGCGAGTGGGTTAGATTTTTTTTAAAAAGGCAGCCAGGACTTACACAAAGATTTGCCTCAAATATAAAGTCTGTCAGAGCTGCGATCTCTCCCGAAATAATCAATGGATATTTTGACAATTTGGAACAAGAAATAGATGGAATTCCACCAGAAAATATATGGAATTATGACGAATCTAATTTGTCAGATGATTCTGGCAACAAAAAAGTAATCACAAAACGGGGTTGCAAATACCCAGAACGTATATTGAATTCATCTAAACAATCTACCAGTGTAATGTTTTGTGGAAATGCAATGGGGACAACTTTACCACCATATGTTGTTTATAGGGCAACAAATTTATATGACAGCTGGATGGCAGGTGGACCAGATGGGACGTGTTACAATCGCTCGAAAAGTGGGTGGTTCGAAAGCATTATTTTTGAGGATTGGTTCGAATTTTTACTTCTACCTGCTTTGAGGCGCTTAGAGGGAACCAAAGGCTTGATTGGTGATAATCTATCGTCGCACATAAGTGTGCATGTTCTAGACGTTTGTTCTCAACACCAAATAAAGTTTATCTGCTTACCGCCGAACACGACCCACGTTAGCCAACCACTCGACATCGCATATTTTCGACCTATGAAAATTAAATGGAGACAGATAATCACCAACTATAAACTAAGTGGAACAAATAAAACAATTGCAAAATGCGATTTTTCCCGCCTTCTTAGATCATTGACGGCTGCTTTGTCAGAACGTGGACAGGAGAACCTCAAGAATGGATTTGAAAAAGCAGGAATCTATCCCTTTAACAGAGATAAAGTTTTACAGCGTATCCCAACAAACGCAAACCTCGATCCTAATGTAGTACAACTCAGTGTGAGTGCTTCCGTCATTGATCTTCTAGAAGAAAGAAGATTCTCAAATAAGGCAGACGCGACAATCAGGAAAAAAAAGTTGATGTGAAACCTGGAAAGAGTATTTCAGTTACAGACATTCAAGCAGAGCCCAGGGCAGGCCCAAGTGGAATGCAGCAGAGAAAAGGAAAGAGGAAGATATCCACCGATTCTGAATCGTCCCTTGATGTTCCTTTTTCGTCAGAACACGAACTAAGCGATGAGTGTGCTGAATCTGAAGAAGAGAATGGTGTGCCACGTAGTCCCAGGGCTGACAATGAAATAAAAACTGGAAATTTCGTTTTGTTTTTATATGAGAAGAACATTTACCCAGGGCAAACTATAGAAATTAGGCCAGATGGAATGGGATATAAAATAAAGTCCCTCACACCAAGTGGAAGTTTTCAGTGGAAATGGCCAAAAATTGATGATGTTTTGTGGTATGACCGAGATGAGGTTCGCCAAGTGATAAAAACACCAGAACCATCCAAAAGAGGGTTTTTTAAGATACCGGAAGTAGAAAATTATACCTAATTTTAGTTTGTTTTGTACTAAAGAAGTTTATTTTTTATAGAAAATATTTTTTATTTGTGTTATGAAATAAAGAGACTAATTATTCATTGTTTTTTTGACATATTATCTATGCAGTTTTTTTTACATTCTGTTCAGAAGGTTTTTAAAAAATACATTGGTGGCCAAAGTCGACCATATACTCACTTGCCTTCGCATTTTCATTGAAATATATGGGGTGGCCAAAGTGACCCAACTTTGCCATCTGACTTTGGCCACCCATATTTAAAAAAAAAAAGGATTTTTTGATATTCAAAATTTTTGTGATTTGGGGTAATTGAAGTACTATCAGTGACCTGTAAAATGACACCAAGAACGAGTAAATATGATTATTCTGATTAAAGTTACAAGACCGCAAAGTTCAAAAGTGGACCAAAGTCACCCAAGTTTACGGTATCCTTGAATAGTAAATGAAATATTTATTTAACATAACCTTCAAATGTACACACACATCTTTACAGTATCAAGTCCAGTCCTCGACTGCTATCTACAGTTTGGTATTCTTTATACATCTCCCTTCTTTTCTGTGTTCATAATTAAATTAAACACATTAATGTAAGTAATACATATCATAAAATAAACTATTAAACATTCTTTATCTTTAGTGTCGTAAACATAAATCAAACATAAAATGTAACTGTAATTAATAAAATGTAATATCTGATTACAGTGAAATACACACACTAAATTAAACAATATCTCTTAAATAACTAGGATTATTTACGCATCTACAATCTTGATCTAGTTACATTGTCTTCGCAGGGTTTAACATTTTTAGTTCGGGTTGATTTCTGACTTACACTGCTACCTATCTCCCTTTTCTCAATAACATAGTTATTATTTACATTATTTTGTAAAGTTACTTGATTTCCGATATTTTCAGTGTCAGTGTTGGGTGGTAGGAATCTATCTAAAATTTCATCGTAATTGTTTTCTTTAAGAAAATTATTGACTGAAAACTTAGTATGAATTTTCTATTTCTAATGTACATTCTATTATTTTTATCTAATTCTACTACATAAGAGCTTGGTCTGAATTTATCAATTTTTATAATTTTACCTGGTTTGCATGTTCTGCCTTCGATTTGAACCATAACTTTATCCTTGGGTTTCAAAATTGTTAGATCTTTCACATTTTTGTTATAGTGTTCTTTTTGCACTTGCTGGCGTATTTCTAGGCGTTTTTGATATTAATTTGTAGAAAAGTTGGGTTTTAGAAGTTCTTCTTGAACTGGTAAAAGACCTTTTAGACGTCTCCCAAAAAGTAATTGTGCTGGGGAAGGTAAATTATGACGAAGAGGGGTGTTACGATATTCTAGTAAAGTTAACTACATGTCTTTATCGTCGTGTACAGCTTTTTTAATTATTCTTTTAAGAGTTTGCACGTGTCGTTCGATGCAACCATTAGATTGTGAATATCTTGGCGTACTACGAGTAGTTTGGTGACTTATTTCGCAATCTTGTAAGAATTTTTGAAATTGCTGATTGACAAATTGCGGTCCATTATCTGAATAAAATATGTCTGATTTCCCATGACGAGCAAAAATGATTCGTCGAATTGTTATTAAGACAGCATATTTCTGGGAATTTTGAATACAGATCAACGACTAGTAAATATTCTTTACTTTAACACTGAAAAAGATCAACTGCTACATACTTCCATGGTCTATCCGGTGTTTCTTTGGAAATTAGGGATTGTTTCTGTTGGCAATTTTGATAAATTAGACAAGTGGGACAATTTTTAACCAAGTACATCCATTATTTGTTTATTAATTAAAGGCCAAAAAATTAATCTTCTGCTCTTAAATGCATTTTCTTGATATCCATATGATTATAATGTAAGCGACTAATCATTTCCGGTCCTAAAGACTTTGGTATTATAATTTGATTGTTTTCAAAAATTAAATGTTTTGCTTCTACTATCTCATGACGATATCTCCAATAAGGTTTTACGGTGTTTTTAAGTTGATTTTTGCTGCCAGGCCATCCCTCTTTGATAACCTTTAGTAATTCGGTTAGCTCTTCATCTTTCTTTGTTTCATTAAGCACCCTATCAAATTGTTTTTTACTTATGCTAATGTAACCTATTAAATTTATCTGTGCTTCAATTTCCGATTCACTAATTACAAAATTTTGATCATTGTAGCTAGCTCTCCAAAGAGCATCGGCTAGATAAAGTTGTGAGCCTGGTTTATATTTTACTTTAAAGTTATAAATTTGCAAGTTTAGTAAAAGTCTTTGTAATCTATTCGACAGTATTTGTTTTAAATTATTAAATTAACCATTGAATTAACAAATGCAGTTGGCTCGGTTATTGAACAAATAATTTCATCGTTTTCCATTCTTCGTAGTTCATTTTCCAATACACTTAATTGCTGATGAGGAACTTTCCTGCAAGGTACAGTTACCAGTTCGTAACTAGAAGCATTTATAAATTTGTTAGATGCCAAACTATGCAACAATATTAAAAATATACAAGGTAAAACGTTGGATGTAGTAATAAGTAATATTAACGTACTACAAATACAAAAAGAAATCGACCCACTTGTTCCACTGGATGACTATCATCCAGCTATTGTTTTATCTACGTCAACATACTACAATAACAAATATTTTACACCAGATTTAAACAACAGTTACAATTTTAAAATGGCAGATTGGAATGTTTTGAACACTTTCGCAGATGTTAACGAAGCTACGGATCATTATTATCTAATTTTGTATGAAATCATTAATCAATGTGTACCTAGAGTTACTCATTCAGGTACAAATAAATATCCGATATGGTTTACGAAGGAAATTAAAAGTGATTTAAAGCAGAAGCGATATCATCGCAAACAGAAATAAATCCATTTTTTTCAAAAATACGGAAAAGGTGAATGTGGAGTGAAGTGACGTGTACCGAAAACTGCGAGGTACCGTACATTTTATTACACTTCAGTTAATTTAAAATTATATCCCTCCCCTAATTAGACACCCTTATACCTTTCTATCATAATCAAATCAATATCCTAGTGCTTATATAACTGGAACAACGGAAAACACGACTTATCACCACCTCACGTGTCAGACACTGTAACGAAGTTCCGGCCTACAAGATGTAAATTTTGTTTAATAAAATTATATGTAGGTTAATTCAGTGTTAGAGCGCGGGTGTCGTTACCAGTACAGCAGCCGATCGCTTTCCCCCAGCGGATCTCCGTTCGATCGAGCTCCGCCGAACTTTAATCAACAGGCAGCCCGGGTATAAAAGCGGATGCTCCGGCCAAAAATTTAAATTCCCAGAGAGATTTTCCCAGAACCACTACCTGAATCTTCCTGAACCTTCTTAAACCTGTAAAACGTGGAGTAGTGCTCTGCGCGGAACAGATTTTTCCCTTAGTAAAAGCGCGGAGTTATTCTCTGTGAAGAAACTAAATCCGATCCGACTTCCGTAGCCGAAACGCGGAGTCATACTCTGTGAAGAAGCTAGTTCCCGTCCAGAAATACGTGGAGGTGTCCTTCACGGAATTTCTATTTCCCCGAATTATTAATCATTTTCCTGCCGAAGGCTATCTTAAAATAAATTTTATTTTAACAGGTACCTGAGCCGAGTGAAACCAGATCTACGAGAAATTATTTTATTTGTTTATTTAAATACTAAACTTGCCAGACACCGTTTCATAAATATTAATTTAAATCCCAGAATTTTAGGTAGACAACGGACGAGTCCAGACACCTGATCTTTTTGCAGAACTATATTTTCTTTAGTTTCGTAACTTTGTGCAAAAATTAGGTCAATTTTTGTTTGACCTAGTTACAGTTTTATTTTAACCTGACTTACCTGTATTTATGTAAATAATTTCCAGTACATCCAAGGAGTTAAGGAGAATCCGTGGCTCCCAGATTATCCGGTCACAAGAACTGTACATTGTTGTTTAATAATAAAAATCTTACTTTGTTACATCTAGGAAACGAGTACATAACGGCAGACATCTTGACCCGGTCGGCCGAGCTACAGCTGTCAAACCAATCCAGGGCAGCCAATTCAACAACACCAGACCTTCCCAGAATTCTTTTAACTTTATTTTATATACCGTATAGGGCATAATTAATTTTAATTTTCAAATAATACACATTTTATTTAGTTTTATGTCTTATAGGCAATAAAAGCTTTATTATAGTTATTTCTTGTGTACAGTTTCTTGTGTTACAGTATTAGAACCTTGGCTTATGAGCTACCTGGGGAATTAATTCTATTACGAGCCGATAGAATTATTTCAATACTTTTTAATAAACTAATAGCATATGAAGTATCTATAGAGCTTTTACGAAAATTATATTTCGAATTAATCTGTTTATTAAGGAAAATGTTTTTCAGATAAACCGTTCACTTTATTTCATGAATTTCACGTTTGTATTTTATATACTTAGTAAGTTTATAGTAGAAAATGTCCTTTTTCTATAACTGTATACCTTTTGAAGAATTGGTAACGCATTATATATCGGTGAGTTCACAGAAAAGCTTCAGAAAAATCTTGACAGATAATCACAACTGATGTGGTGGGCGTCACGTAGTAGACAGTCGCATCACTATTTCTTGTTCATCCGAACGCAGGTATCCAATTATTTAAAGCGACTGGGTAGACCGTCCGCCAGACATGGAATTGGCAATTCAAACTCCCAACCTTTCGCACGTTAGCTCCGTGCTCTAACCACTAGACCACACTGGCGTCATCTATTTGAGTAACTTCCATACAATGTAGATGTAACTTTATTATAAAATTTTACATATTTATCAACGGTTTTTGCATATTGTATGTTGGGTATTTTCTCGTAGTTACAAAAAGAATGAAACAACTATTGAAAACTCTTTATTGTTTACCCTCATGGCATCGGCGTCTGCTACAGGGGTCCCTCAGAACCTTTCTTAAAAACTGCCTACTCACGCTCGGTCTAGCTGAGCATGCGCATCATTGCATATACTACCAACTTAACATAAAGTTACACATATTTACCAACCTAAAACATAAAAATTCCTAACATTGTACTTAAATGTACGTTCAGCAAATAAATATTTACGAAAATATGCGTAGCTTCTGTCGGCTTTATAACTGCTGGTAAGAATTACACAGGCTTGAAGAAAAGGCTATGCAGACAAGTGTTATGTTCATTTGAAATTTTAATGTTCCATTTTAATTGGCGTTCTTATGTTGATTACAATTATCATTATTTTCGAAAATTAAATTTATTGGAGGTCACTTTCGAAACTTAGTCAAACGCTTGACATGTTTATTTACTCTGTTGCGGGCCAAAAGGAAACCTTAGACCTCTTTTGTCAGCAGCATGGCCTTAGTAAAGTGTTATGTTTCTCGGAAATCGCATGTGTAGGAATTTGTTCTGGAATTATTGCACCATATTTCGCAATGTGATGTAATATTCTTGGCTGATGCATGCTCGCGTTGTGTTTCCTCTGCCGTTTTTTTTTCACCTTCACCTACACTCGGCCCGGTCAGCCGATACCATCTTCGGGTACCGTACATAAATTAAGAAAAAAAGTGAACTGACGTGTTTTCTTTTGGATACCGGGGTGTGTCGCAGCTCTTCTGCTAATTGAGTTATCGTTTCGTTTTTTACGTTAGGCAAAAGAATCTTCGACTTGTGTCGGATTAAAAATATTAGCAGAGTGTCCGTTTTTTGCAAAAACAATTCAGTGAAATTGTTTTCTCTACTTGTGTCGGATAAAAGCTATTAAACCCGTGGAAGTTCTGTTTTATGAGCCGTTTTAAGTGATACTCCCGTACAGCGGCGGAGATCTGGACATCTGAAGTTCCCGTCTCCTCTCTCTCGACGTCGAAAAAGCCCTGGCCGTAGCGTTATCTCCATTCGATCCAATCTTCAGGGGCGTAGTAGCGAACTTTTCCCGCTTTCCAAAGACCTTAGGAACATCCCAGTTGTGCCTCTCTCTGCTCCCTATCGAACAACAGTAAGGTAGGAGAAAATCTAATTGTATGGTGAAAACTTTTTCTGAGTTTAGTTTTCAAGTTTCAAGTGCTGAACCTTTTTTTTTAAATGCGACTTAAGTGCTTTTCAGTTCGTTTGGTTAACTGCAGAGTGTATTCATAAATTGTATTAAATTGTAAACTCCGACGCCACTGGCTACGTAGATCTGTTCTAAGAAAAAATACCGCAAGCCATTGACGGCGAGCCTTTTTCAGTTCGAACGTTCTAACGAAATCTTGTATTAATTAACCATAAATATTACCATTATTAATACAATCGTTATATTTTTTGTATCATGTGTCAGTAATTTAAAAGAAGTAGAATTATAGTTGTCTTGAAATTTACCACATCTTTTATTTTTGTGAATTTTCATCCTCTGTGTGCATGAACTTTGCAAGTTTAACATATAGGAGGAGGCACAATAAAGGTAAGGATTCCCGTAAGCTGCTGGCGTCTCGGCCTTCCATGAGAACGGATAACTGCTGTGATTTTGCAGGTGGCGCCCGTTAATTTTGAGCTACTCTGTACATAACTAGGAAGATTTCCCTTCCGTAAGCGGTTTCCGTGAACCATCCCTACTCCTTTGACCTAAGATTTAGGCCTTTTTCCACCTATCCTGTTGCGGGTCGACGAAAAAGCTCGTTTGGCCCGTAACAGTGTTTCTGGCAATCAGTGCGGTGGTAAAAACAACGGGTGGCAGGGTCTTCAGAAGGATCAGTAACGGCAGTTTAGTAGAGGCAATGTTATTGGTAGCTAGGCCTAAGCTTGCGTATTGACTAAGTAGCAGCGTTTGCGAACCTACTAACGGACTGCGATGCGACTTCTAAGGTGAGGCAAGGTGCGAAACTAGTGTTACCATTATTTATGTGTTCCTATATAAATATGAGTTGCAATGGCAATATCAGTTCATATATAAGCACTGGCGTCCCTGGAGAGGTTATGGTTTATATCCCATGAAGTGTTATACGTTTTTACCAGAATGGTTGCATATTATCTACTTAATCTATATAGTTTACATCCCATGAAGTGTTGTATGTATTTACCCAAATGGTTGCATATTATCTACTTGTTATTATATGTAGTTTACAACTGGGTCCCATTGTTGACACTATACAAGATTGATGTGGCTATGTAAGTAGTTGATGGAAAGAGTAGCGTACTGAATATAAGTAGCTATATGAGTAGATATTACGTGTGGCATTGTTAATTATTATTCACATAGCAACGAATTGGGGAGGTAATCCGCTGGCAGAGGTAGCCTGGTGAAGGCGTTTAGTATGACTTATTATTATTACTATGCCAGGAGAGCATCGGCTGACATTTACATGGGGGATAGGTGGCTTATTATGTATCCCCATGCGACTCCCTGTGAATAACAGAGTGTTTGGATGGATATAGACCAGTTGTAGAGTTCCCTCTGGAGGACTGGTGCACCACACGGTATGCATAATTGTAGTAATTATTCTACGATTACGAATGGCTACGGCCCCAGCAGCTAGCCGTCAGATGAGCATCCGTATCCTGTTCGAATCCCTATCCATGGGCAGGGGCTGGAGGGTCCCCTGTGAGTATAACTACTCAATACTCAACTAAGTGAGTCCCGATCGCATCCGTTGTTTGTTTACTCAAGACTGCATAAATGAAATGCAGAAGTGCTGCAACCGTATTTAAATTTATAATTCGGTGATTTTTATTCGCCCCCCCCCCCGTAAGTTCTACCCTAATTCATAAAGTAGAGGAACTTAATTGGCAATTGAAATTACTTATAAAACGTAATTGCTAAAACTGGACAACGCTTGGATAACTTTGTATAAACACATACTTTTAAACAAAGTGCGTTGAAGTAATGAATTAAAAATTTCTATTAGCATGAATAAGAGCAAAGAGAAAGAAACATATCTAAAAATCTAGAAAAATTGTACTGTTTGTTTAACAAACGCAATTTCGGTAGCCATTCCACAGTTCTATTTGCAAGTTACAGACTTCTTCAAATCAGGTATTTGCTAAATATATCTGAATTGTTTCACACGTCAAGCGATAAATAACGTGCAACGAATCGTGAACTTGATACAGCAAGCGTGGCAAATAGAGTTAAATCCAACAAATCAAAACAATTCTAGAAGGAGAAAATCAAGTTTATTTGTTTAGGTTTCTCCGTACGTTGCATGCAGTTAACACGTTATTTTAATAAACTGATGGCGGCAGTAATACTATATACAATTCTAATTATCAAGTACATATGGAGGTATTTGATTAGAGAATTATACAGAATTAATCTAGTATAAGTGTAAAACGCTATAATAATAAGAACTTCTGATTGTAGTTGACCATGGATACCAGATTGACTGCTTCTACTTAAGAAAATTTCTTATAACTTCTAACGTAATTACTTAACAGGTTAGTTTCGCAGCTAAATAATGTAAAATATTTATTTGCCAGTACATATATTAGAATATTGAGTAGTTAAGCTCTGTGTTTTATGACCAATTAGTAAAAATGTGAATTTGGTTTGTTTATAAGACGGATGAATTCTTTACTTCAATGTATATATATATATATATATATATATATATATATATATATATATATATATGTATACTAAATACTAGTGTTTAGATAACATGCGATGCGTCTTTTGATTTGTTTGCTATGTAATACTCAATCTTAATATGGAATGCCGTAGAACGGCATACAAAAATACTCTGCATATACCATCTGATTTTCTATACACCTGCAACTAGCGACAACCGTAGAACGGCAGTACGGCGTACAAACGCACATTAAACATACAATCTGATTTTATTCTATACTGCCACTAACAACTACCATAGCACCGTAGCACGACATTCGTACCTGCACTGCATATACCATCTGATTTTCTTTACTACTGCGACTAATGACTATAGAACCGTAGCACGATATACAAAAATGCACTGAACAAACTGTTGGATTTTTTTTAAACTATAGCTTGCAACTGCAATAGCGTCGTAGAATGACCGTACATGTTATTCATTTTACTACTGCGACTAACAATTACTATAGAAACTTAGCACGACATAAATAACTATCCAGAACATATCATTCAAAATTGTTTAAAACGACATACAAAAATTCGTCGAACATATCATTTGATTTTCTTTACTACTGCGACAAATATCTACAGTAGAACAGTAGCACGACATAGATAACTGCACTGAACATATCATCTGATTTTATTTAATATTGCGACAACAACTACCGTAGTACCGTAAACCGACCTACAAGAAAGCACTAGACATATCATCTAATTTTCTTTACTACAGTGGCTAACAACTGCTGTAGAACCGTAACATGATATACAGCAATGTACTAAACAAATCATCTGATTTTTAAAAACTATAATAGAGCCTTAGAGCGACATAAGAAATGTTTTAAACATACCATCTGATTCACTCTACTAATGCAACTAACAACTATTGTAGAACTGTGGCACTAAATACATAACTGCACTTAAAATTACGATTAACAACTATCATAGAACCGTAAAACGACATACAAAATGCTTTACACATACCATCTGATTTACTCTACTAAAGCGACCAACAACTACTGTAGAGCTGTAGCACTAAATACATAACTGCACTGAACATATCATTTGGTTTTCTTTAAAACTGCGACTAACAACTATCGTAGAATCGTAAAACGACATATAAAATGCTTTAAACATACCATCTGATTCACTCTACTAATGCGACCAACAACTACTGTAGAACTGTAGCACTAAATACATAACTGCACTGAATATACAATCTAGTTTTCTTTAAACTGGCGACTAACAACTGTCGTAGAATCGTAAAACGACATACAAAATGCTATAAACATACCATCTGATTCACCCTATTAATGCGACCAACAACTACTGTAGAACTGTAGCACTACATACATAACTGCACCGAACATACCATCTGGTTTTGTTTAAAACTGCGACTAACAACTATCGTAGAATCGTAAAACGACATACAAAATGCTTTTAACATACCATCTGATTCAATCTACTGATGCGATTTACAACTACTGTAGAACTGTAGCACTAAATACATAACTGCACTGAACATACCATCTGGTTTTGTTTAAAACTGCGACTAACAACTATCGTAAAATCGTAAAACGACATATAAAATGCTTTAAACATACCATCTGATTCACTCTACTAATGCGACTTACAACTACTGTAGAACTGTAGTACTAAATACATAACTGCACTGAACAGACCATCTGGTTTTCTTTAAAACTGCGACTAACAACTATCGTAGAATCGTAAAACGACATACAAATTGCTTTACACATACCATCTGTTTCACTCTACTAATGCGACTAACAACTACAGTAGAACTGTAGCTCTCAATACGTAACTGCACTGAATATACCATCTGGTTTTCTCTAAAATTGAGACTAACAACTATTGTAGAATCGTAAAACGACATACAAAATGCTTAACGCATACCATCTGATTCACTCTACTAATGCGACTTACAACTACTGTAGAACTGTAGCACTACACACATAACTGCACGAACATACAATCTGGTGTTCTTTAAAACGGCGACTAACAACTATCGTAGAATCGTAAAACGACATACAAAATGCTTTAAACATACCATCTGTTTCACTCTACTAATGCGACTAACAATTACTGTAGAACTGTAGCACTAAATACATAACTGCACTGAACATACAATTTGATTTTATTTAAAATGGCGACTATCAACTATCGAAGAATCGTAAAACGACATACAAATTGCTTTACACATACCATCTGTTTCACACTACTAATGCGACTAACAACTACAGTAGAACTGTAGCTCTCAATACGTAACTGCACTGAATATACCATCTGGTTTTCTCTAAAATTGAGACTAACAACTATTGTAGAATCGTAAAACGACATACAAAATGCTTAACACATACCATCTGATTCACTCTACTAATGCGACTTACAACTACTGTAGAACTGTAGCACTAAATACATAACTGCACGAACATACAACCTGGTTTTCTTTAAAACGGCGACTAACAACTATCGTAGAATCGTAAAACGACATACAAAATTCTTTAAACATACCATCTGATTCACTCTACTAATGCGACTAACAACTACTGTAGATCTGTAGCACTAAATACATAACTGCACTGAACATACAATCCGGTTTTCTTTAAAATGGCGACTAACAACTTTCGAAGAATCGTAAAACGACATACAAAATGCTTTAAACATACCATCTGTTTCACTCTACTAATGCGACTAACAATTACTGTAGAACTGTAGCACTAAATACATAACTGCACTGAACATACAATTTGATTTTATTTAAAATGGCGACTAACAACTATCGAAGAATCGTAAAACGACATACAAATTGCTTACACATACCACCTGATTCACTCTACTAATGCGACTAACAACTACAGCAGAACTGTAGCACTAAATACATAACTGCACTGAATAAACAATCTGGTTTTCTTTAAAATGGCGACTAACAACTATCGTAGAATCGTAAAACGACATACAAAATGCTCTACACATACCACCTGATTCACTCTACTAATGCGACTAACAACTACAGCAGAACTGCAGCACTAAATACATAACTGCACTGAATAAACAATCTGGTTTTCTTTAAAATGGCGACTAACAACTATCGTAGAATCGTAAAACGACATACAAAATTCTTTAAACATACCATCTGATTCACTCTACTAATGCGACTAACAACTACTGTAGAACTGTAGCACTAAATACATAACTGCACTGAACATACCATCTGGTTTTATTTCTTAATTAAGTTAATTCGAAAAACATGTATTTAATTTACCAAAAGCACGTGATTTAGATATATTTGCAAGTTTTTGTCAGTGTAATTTTAGTTTCAAATTTGGGGTTATTGCGTGTGGCACAAGCATAAATGTTTATGGTCTGCATCAAAATGCGGTTAGTTCGAAAATAAAACTCAAATAAAATCCTTTTCCAATTGCCCGATATAAAATTTGTAGCTGCATAAAATTGGAAATTAATACCTTTAAGGATGTCTAGCAGCTTGTGTAGTCAAAAACAGTAACTCTCAGTCGATTTATTTCATGCTCCTAATAAAATTTTACCCACTTTGGTTTTAGCGTAGATAATCAGTTTATTGATGATTCTCTGCAAATAGGATGGCAGCCTGCCAAAGTTGCAGCCCTTTAAGAACTCATAAAGTTATTTGAAACGATCGTATTAAAAATTATGATTCCAGAAACAACTTAGGTGTGTTTCAAGGTTTTCCATTTCTTGATAACGGTATTTTAAAAGATCTTTTATTTTATACTATCTTAATTTATAAACTATCTTATATTTCTGTGGCTTGGTATAAAAAGCTAAAACGAGTCCACGTACATTGTAGGTATGCGGGGAGTCCATATTTTCTAGTACTACAGAGGCCATTGTCTAGCTTCTATCTCTTAGAGTGCTTTATCTCTTACGCGACGTAGCGATCTTCTCTCCTATGCCTGTGTTGCGCGTTTAGAGTGCCACAGACATAGAGGACTTATAGCTTAACGTGGGCTCCGAACCACGGGAAGTGTAAACACTTCTAGTCCAGAGAATATTTACTAGGCAGAATACCTCGCTGGTTTTACATTGCCTTGCGAGGGAGAACGACCGTTAAAAATCCGATGTTCCGGTACTGGGAGTTGAACCCAGGACCTTAAGCGTAGAAGTCTAACGCGCTAACTTCTAGCCCACGGCCGCCCCCTCTAGCTTCTATAGATAAAATATATTGATGTCCACAAGGTTTAGGTCTTTTTTAGCATACTGGTTTAAATACTTAATCGGTCAAACTTCATACAGACGATCAATAATAAAATGTTATTTACACGCAAAACAGCCATTCCCAACTTTAGCTGTTTTAGTGTTAATACAACTCTAAAAGTTATGCCTGTTGGATAGTTGGGATGGGTTTGTATTCGCCGAACAGTAAAAGGGCAGGTTCTGTTAGTTTAAAATGAAAACTACAGCAATTAGAAGAAACATAATGGAGTCGACAGGCAGAAAATAATTAATTGGTGTTCATCTGAACAACAGCAGTTATATAGAACTAGATTTCTTAACTATTACTTCTAATTTCTGGTTACGGTATTGAGATTAGCTATCCTTAATACATACAAAATTTTACCCTTAAGTGGATAGTTTATTTAACTATGCATAATTTACCTAGCAGAACGAATATTCGACCTAGATCAAACACTCGTGGGTGAAATACAAGAAGAAATTTAGGGTTCACGCACAGATTGCGAAGATTATGTTGAAAGTTTTGAAGGAAGCGTCTATAGTTCGGTTCTGTGTCATTTGCTCGTCACCACTTGTTTGCCTCCATTTACTCGCCGCCGTTGCCTCGCCATCGATTGCTCGCTGGAAAAGATGCTCGCCATTACTTTACTCGACAGTCAACTTAGCAGTACTTAGTGCAATTATATTAACGTAGAGAAGCAGTTTCTATTTTGTTAGGCACCTTCGTTTGTAAGATAATTTAAAATACGTCAATTTTAAGGATGTATTAAAAAGTTATTAATTAATTAAGGATAGCGTACACTTTATTTCAATTACGAATAAGAATATATTACCCTATATGAACTCAAATACAAGAATAGACAACTCTGCAATAGTTGTCGAGCATAGAGACCCGCGAGTAAACAGCAGACGAGCAAACGGTGGCGACCAAACGTTGGCGAGGAAACGGTGGCGAACATGGGGGCGGACACCCCCTAGTACAGATAATGATGGAAATGCTTGCAGAAACAGCTTTCTTGAGAGCGCTACGAAAAGCAAAGCAATACCTCAATAAAAAAGTTTATGTAAATACAGAAGAACCTGAAATGGAAGTACCACAACAGCTTCTATTTTGTGTTCTTTACCACAATTGTTTTGATACTTTAAAATGGTAAAAATAATGCCACTAAGAAATGGAAAAAGAAATTGTAGAGAAACTCGTGTAGAAAATTAAAAGTGGAAGGCAACGTTAGAAAGTCAGTAGAAATATTGAAGGCAACAATACCTACACTACGTAAAATTGTGCCTGCTAAGGACTTAAGTTGCCTTGCAACTACTGTAGAAGGTGACAGGATAACATTCAATAGAATATGGAACAGATGTGTTTCAAGGATTCTAAAATCAATGGATGGAAACACAAAACAAAATAAATTGCTGGTTCTGTGAAAGAAATGCAAACCCAATTTTATAGACAAGAGCACCCTTAACAGTAGACGAAAATACAGGAAGAACTATTTTATAAGGCATATATTTTACAAAATTGGTTTTTTGGAAGTGTTTGCTGAGTACATTAGATTTTAGCTATCCTTAAAATGAGAGGCGAAAGGACCACAATTATAAAAATGTATTTAAAAAAAATGAATCAGTCGTGAAACAATACATTAAGGTGTTACCTGTACAGATTTTACAAAAAATACTCTGGAGAGGAACAAACTTTTTTAAAGAAACGAAACTATTAATATTTGGAAAGTAATCCAATTATTTTTGGTAACCTCAGGATGATAGGTATGCACTGGCAACGAGCTAGATCAACTTTCTAAATCTGAAGCACAAAAGAAAGAAAAACTTACAAAAAGGGACAATACTAACAAAAAATGACAGATTAGGCCTTTCATGTATGAAACAAGAAACAACAACATTGCAGCTTTCTTGATGCCTGAGAAACAAGACTATTGCTAATCGAGGTGCGCAGGAAATTAGTTTCTGTCGTTACTTGTATCTGAAAGTAAATGAAAGCATTATATTAAGTGTGTATTTGGAAACCAATATTCCAAGTTCAATCGTAGACAGAGATTGATAATGATCAACCATAACTAGTTACTACTTACTACTTCAACTTCTCTCATATCGAATCTGATACAACACATGTTGTCGTAGAAAGCCGACATACAGCTGAAATATACGGTTTCTGCCCACTTGCTTGCCACCATTTGCTGATCACCCTCTGCTCGTCTGCCGTTTGCTCGCGGGTCGCTTGTTCGACAACTATTTGCTCGTCATGCCCATTGTACTCCGGACATATGCACGACAAGCAATTTATTCTTAAAATGAGATATTATCTGTGTCAGCAATAAGCTGCTCTTATATAAGACCATGCTCAAACCTATCTGGTCTTACGCACTCCGGTTATGGGGATGTAAACCATTTGATAGAGTATCCTATAACATGTAACTCTACTTTTCAGTTACAGTATATTCACTTAGGGCAGTATTTGGATATTCAATATCATTTTTTGGCAAGGAAAGTTTCAGTTATTCTAGATTTTTAGGTTCCTACGGTGCTATTAGTCCAACACATTGTAGCATTCTAAAAACTGAAATACCTACTAACATTGAGATGCTTTAAATGGGAAGCAGTAGTCTCTAATTTATCCAAGACCAAATGAGGGACCGTATAATTTAGGTACATGTTGTACAATATTAAGACATAAGACTTTCTAATATCTTTATTAGCAGCTAAACTTTACTATTACATGTTTAGGTCAACCCAGTATATGTATAATTATTTTTCCTAATAACGAAATTACTTTAATACTAGATTTGCAGGTTGTCCATTAATTTTCCGTTCGCAACCGTAAACTATCTCAAATTCACGCTTGGCATAAGCAAACAACAAATCCGTAATAAGAAAAATCAGGGTAGTTCCAAATGCTAAAGTAACTCCAAAATAAAAGTTGGCGTTAGCTGAACCAGCATAAATCCATAAATACCAAATAGTTGGAGCTAGCGCTGTTGTTACGCAAAAACCGCAAACAATGGGAAAACATTGTTGGGTGTAGCGAAACAGATGCTTCCAGCAGCATAAAATGGCTAGAACCAATCCCACATCACCTAGGCAAGGGTAGGACTTGAATATTGCAATCAAAGTTATAAATGTTGCAGCCAACAGCATGGGGTCCTTACGTAAGCGAATGGATAGAGGGATTAGATACAGCAACAATGCGTTAATTTGGAATGAACACAGGAAAAAAGTTTTAAAATGTTCGAACACTTCAGTAAAGAAGTACCAGAACAAACCTATGTTAGGGCGAACATCGGGTACCGTTAAGACAAACCCATAATTGTGATTTAGAAAATGCCAGGTGTTGTTAATATAATAGGACCAGTACGTCAGTAATATCCAAAACGTAGCGACCATCACAACAGCTATAACCGGTTTATTTACTAATTGTCCCGTTTTTGAAAAATGAATGACCATTGGAGATATTAGGGAAACAAAATACATATTCTTTAATATGCATAGACCTAACGAAAATGTGGTAACGAATACATTTTCATATATCAGTCCTGTAAAAAATAGTGCCGTGTAGAGGTTATCAAAAACTGTTGTTGTACATCCCACACAGTTAAATATGACATACGGATTAAATAAATAAGCCGCTGCTACATATTCAGGTGAAATGAAGGAATCGTTGAAAATTCTATCTCTACCAATGTGCTGTCCGTAACAATCTTGATCTTTCTTCTGCATGTTTTCCAGATATAATACGCACTGCTTTGCGAATAAGTACAACAGCAAAGCTGTTATTACATCACAAACTATGAATATTGCATATACGTGGCTGCTAAACCTAGTAATTAAAGTTCGGTATAGCTCCATAAACAATGGTGATTCGTGTAGTATGTCGCCTTCATACGGATTAATATTTAAGTTTTGTAAATATAGGCCTTCCACCACTCGTTTCCATGAATTAACGGGTGTTGATATTTCTATCCGGTCAGCTATGTTTTTCTGATATTCTGAAGATACTAACCAAAATCTTAGAAAGGCACCCAAAGCACACATTTCCAACAATGAGTTTCTCTTCTTCATCTTCCAAACTTTTACGGTTGTCACCATAAGCTAAAACAATTCTTGAATAGATATACAGAGATATTTATATAATACAATTTGTGGCGTAGCTTTTAATTTACCTTCAGGGTAGTATTGCTTAGTATTTGCTTTACTGTAATATTTAAGTCAGCACGACAGACGTGACATTTTCAAAATTTCTTAACCTTTCATTTTTGTTTTTTTTTCACAAAGTAAACCACGGCTAATCTTATTTTTGAACGCGCACAACGCCACATTTGTTCTGAAACTTACATACAAAGTGATTTTTTAAAAAGTCAATTGCAGCAAGCCTAGAAAATACAGTCAGCTGTAATGAGCTTTGAATGACATTTACCTGTATGTCAAACTGTGTGACAGTTCAGGTAGTTAAAAATTTTGGCCCAACAAAATGTGAAAATGAACAAGTATTTAGTTGCAACTGATTTGTAATTTATTAAGGTAAGTAAATTACAGGTTTTTCGTCAAGATTTCTTTCTTTCTGTTACAATTTTCAT
>JABXWE010030826.1:0-11129 GCA_014611495.1 Limonius californicus
ATCTTTGGTTAAAGGGCATGCAAGCTTCAGCTTAACCTATGCGGGATAGATGCCCTTAGGGGCATCTATACTCAAAAAAGTCGAGGCGTCTATCCTTTTCAGTAGGGATAGATGCCCCCTTTTTAAAAACAAAACACCGTAAATAAAATTTCAAAACCTCTACCAATTAGTGATATTCAAACCATACCCTTGCAAATATCACTAAAATAAAATAATCTTACTTTATAAAATGAAAAGTTACACGCTTCCAAAAAACCGTTGATTTCGTAATCCACGTTGTCTGTGAGCGAAGTCATCAAACTTTATTAAATAACACACGACACGTTCGATACACGGGGTTGCCGCCCGCACACTAGTGGCGTAGGGGGTCCACCTTTGTTTAGAAGTATTAGCTGCGGTAGTGTTATGTTTACAAATCTCAATTTAAATTACGGGGCATCTATCCTCCTAGGGCAACCATCCCACTTTTACCCTACATTTAATGCCTATGTCTGTGATACCTTAAAAAGCATAACACGGGCATAGGATAGAACCTCGCTAGAGTTATTCAGAATAAAAATTGTATATTCTGTCGTTTTTGATTTTGTATATTCCTGTACCAGAAGATAAATGTTAAATGTGAAGACATAAGGTTGGACAATGGATGATTAGTTACCATAAAACTACCGTTACATTATTATTCTGTCGAAGTGTTTAACTGTTTACACGTTCCGTCGTATCAAAACTTTTTGGCCACTCTGTATGTATATACGAATATAATACTGTCCTTTATCTTCAGAGAGGTACTTATGTTGAAACGGCTACATACTCACGTTAGCAATTTCTGTAGTTCTACTTTTAAGTTAAGCCGATTAGCCTCAAAATGCGCACTTTCTGGTGGCTTTATTGCACTTTCTATCCTCCTCTTCAGATAATGGCCCCACTAATTGAATAAAAAGGATTCGTCTTTATAGATAGTAGGGGAGGCCGATTTTTGTAGCGGCATCTTTTACTTTCAGCTCACGTCTCATATTATATACCAGAGCTCCTTTGCAGAGCCTTTCATCTTTCCACATTACAACATTACACACGAAACCAATTATGTACACCTTTGTGTAGTGGCTTTATTACCTATTCGTGGCATAACTCGAGATGCGCCGTCTGCGAGTCGTAGTGTGTTTGTTGCTGGATATTGGGCCAAAGTTCAAAGATCAAGTGGATCGGCTAAATGGCGGTCAGAATCGGTGCCGTTTCCGCCATGTTCGCTCTCAAAAGCAACCGGAATAATTCAGTTGGCGTCCAGGAAGGCCGCACCACGCTTTTCGTCAAGAGAAATGGGCAATGGTTTCGCGAAATTTCGTCCTTAGAATCTCAAGTAGATGCAGCCGCCAACTATTTCGTCCGTTGCAGTATTGTGAAACTTAAGGGAAAGTTCTAATTTCGACACGATTTCCGGATAATTCGCATTCCCAGGTGAATTTTGATTGCGGTTACATGGGAACTAATTTACAAGATCTCGGTCTTTGCTTCCCGAAACAGAAAGCCACTTGTTGGGCAGTCCCAACCTTTGCACGCCGCTTCCGTTACCGTTAACTGATTGGTGTGTCTCCTGAATTATGTATTTAGTTTTAATGGATACTGACTAAAACACCGTAATGGATGTTAAAGGTCATTAACCTGAAGGTGCCCTTACGTCAGATAAAATCGAAAATTTCACACTTAAACTATACCGTCAAGAACAATATGAGAACAAATTTATGTAAATTATAAACTTTATGTGGATATGTTTTGCAACTTATTATTAAACTTATTAAATGTACACTTTGAAATGTTAGTTGCCACAGCAACTAAATATGAAATAAACTTTGGAATCTAGTCATTTTTTGTGCTTACCATAATATGATTTACAAATTTGCATGAAAAGTTTGCGGAAAATAATTATTCCAAACAGGGTCTGTTGGTGTTGTAAATTATGGAGGTATTTAGTAGAGATTAATAAAGCTTTTCATTTGTGTGTATGTGTGTGATAGGTGCTGCAACCCACCACACATATTTCCCCAATCGGGCTTTGGCCAAAATATTATCTGATTTTCTGTTTTCAATATTTGAGGTTAATCTGTAGGTCCCCCTCATTCTAAATTAGCGCTGAGGGGAAGCATGTAGGGTCAATGCCTAGCAATAACATGTCAAAGATTTTAATCATGCCTAAGATTACCAACGGCATGCCCTTTATGGCCTAAAATATTAAAACCATAATTTTTAAAATTACTAGTTCACCACAAGGAGGATTGGATTCCGCAATCTGTGCTTACAAAACAGTCACTTTACCCATTATAAGGCAAAAACCCCAGAAATCCTCAGTGTACTGTACCTTAATGTAAAAAGAAATTTTCTTAGATCTTTGCTTAACGTTAAATACAAAAATTATTTTGTTTTCGACGTAATACATAACAATATAATTAATTGTCCTAATCAACGTATCCTGTAGACATAAAAATAGCAACACTTTAATTTCACATATATTTTCCCTGGGAAACGGCGTTTACACAATATTTCTGAAATAAATAGCCGAAGTGAAACAAATATGAACATTTTAACAAACTCATATTTGCAAATAGCTCCTAACAAGATATTAATATAAGTACTGCAGCATAAGGAGATCCTAAAGTGACCAGATAATCAAGAATTAAATGTGACTATTTACGTCTACAAACCATTATACTCGTTAGCATGCCCATCCTCTAGCAGACCTGAATGCTGGAAAACGAACAGCAGCCAATGTAAAAAACAATACGTTTAATATACGGCAAAATAAGTTGGTTACAGAGTCTTGATTGACATTGGGGTTGTGTGTATTATAATCTTAACAGCTAGTTGGTTATGAAGTGAACACATTTCACTAAACTAAGTTCATATACAGTGTGTTCCACTTAAGAGTGTAACACCCTTATATCTTTATTAGTTTTAACACGACTTGAACCTAAATTTTTTTAAAGATAACATGCGTCTGTTGATGGATAAAAAGCCATTTGCCCCATTCAGATGCAAAGCCTTCTGTAGTACTAAAGTAGACGGAAGAATCAGAAAATCATATTAGTTATTTTTATAGGAGAATTTTATTAATGTTTGTTGTACAGAATTGTCTAATGAGATTAAATCCAATGTTGCATCAAAATTAGAAAATATTGAGAAATCCGAAAATATTTTAATGAATTTTTGGGGTTAGAAAATCGTGCTTTGTGAATCTTGTTTTGAAATAAAACGTAAGCTATCAAGTTGTTGCTTACGCTTCAAACAAAATTGCCAATGCACGATTTTCGAAACCCAAAAACCCATTAAAATACTTTCGGATTTCTCAATATTTTCTAATTTTGATGCAACATTGGATATAATCTTTTTAGACAATTCTGAACAACATGCATGTTCTAACCCCAAAAACCCATTACAATGATATTTTCGGATTTTTCCATAAAACTTTTATTAATAATGTATTCCGATAAATAATGCCTAATACGATTTTCTGATTTTTTCGGTTTGTTTTGGTTTCGCCGAAGGCGTTGCATTTGAAGACGGCAAATGGTTGTGAATAGATCATAACGTGTTCTATCTTAGAAAATTCTGGTTGAAATCGTATAAAAACTAATACAGATATATGGGTGTTACATTCTTAAGTGGGACACACTGTATATCATATACGTATCTTGATGTTACCGTATTTTTGCACGTTAGACAATTTTTTTATCGTTAGTTCTTACGATATTTTCGCCTTACCAACATTGAATATGTCTTATAGTAATTTTTTTTTGAGTGTCTTTAGTAGCTTTAAACGGATTTTTATTCATATCTCCATGGCTAATTAATATTACAATTTCAGTTTTTGCGTGCCTATATTTATTGTTCAAGTGTTGATTATTTAAAATGTTATCCACGTAAGGGTGCAAATAACGGATCCATGACAATATTAAATCTACAATTTGAGAAGTGTAACCTTTAACTATTTGTAAGCCACAACTTTTGACGTACCCTGAAGTTGTTCAATTTTTAAACTCAAGGTCTGTTGTAATCTCAGCGCTGAACTGTACGTGCTGCCGTAAATATTATAAATTAAACAATGAATACTCCATCTCGACCGATTGTCATTGTGCCTTTATACCAAGTAAACACAATTTACGAGTTCGTTTGTTACAAGCTCCTTAAAAGTTTCATTTCTCAACATATAATGGAATTTTTGCGAAGTTTGGAACTTGAGTATTTCTAAAATGTTGGATATTTTTACAAATGGATTATTGTTCATGAAGTTTACCGCCTTAGTAGAGCACTAGTATTTCTAACGTTGAGATAAATAAGTTTAAATTCCAATGACTCATAATTGAGATCTACAGTGTGTCCCAAATCGTACCGTCTATATTTCAAGGATGAATTCCAGAACTTATTTAGAGTCAGAAAGTCCACGTAAACATAAATGTCCTAAACGTAACCGTTAACGAGTTTCAAAGTCATGACCTATAGCTTGGATGATGATATGGATGTAAGCGAGCACTTCTTATTATTCTCCAAACTTGGTTTCTATATATTCCAGTACTTAATGCAATTCTTCGCACACTTAAAGACGGATCTTCTTGTAATAAATCAAGAACTTGTTCGCCATCTTTTATGAGTCTACGGACAACTCCTTGGCCGACTGCATGTCTTGCATTGAAAGTGCCAAGTTCCCGCAGCTGACGATGTGAATTAAAGAAAACTAAACGCGTAATCAGTCTTCTATTGGGATATCTTCTACGATATGCTTGTTGTGCTGCTAAAGCATTTCCATCACACAGACCGTACACATAATGAATATCTGCATATTCTTAATTTTAAAATAATATTAGTATGTGAATAACTTGTAAATTACGATGTCAATAAGGTTACAAAGAAGAAGCCAATAACTTCAGTATCAGATTACTAAACTGACAAGTTAGAAACCATTATTTGTTAAAAACGATGTTCAAATGTTAGCGACATAAATTATAAAATCAACAATAACTCGTTAACGGTTACGTTTAGGACATATGTTTACATGGACTTTTTGACTCTGAATAAGTTCTGGAATTCATCCTTGAAATATAGACGGTACGTTTCGGGACACACTGTATAAGGTGGTATTGAAATAGTTGGAACTCTGGGAGCGGGTTCTACACACCAAAGTAAGAAAAGAAGTTCATGTAAACCTTAGTCTGCATATAATTATGGTAATGGTTGGAACATTGTTTTGCAATTATATGTGCATACCTTACTTTCAATGTTAAAATAAAAATTAGGGCCTAGATTCGTTTTAATACGTGCACCAGGGGCGTCCCAAGTGGGAGGATCAGGTACTGTTTTTTTTTCAAAATCTCTTACAATGTTTTGTTTGTCTTATTTTTGATAAAATAATATTATTCGTCGTGCAAAAGCACCCAAAAAAGGTACTCCTGCTAAAAGAAGATAAACTCAACAATTTTTGAGATAATTCAATTATAATGAAAACTCGGGTTACCGTGAAAATTTAGAATGTTTTTACTGTATAGATTAAACTCATAGAATGCATTCAGGCCATCAAGACAATATAAAAACTAATGGAAATATTTTTTCGCTAACGCTTGGAATTCAAGGTACAACCCATTTAGTGTTAATAAGTAAGATTATTTTCAAATAAAACATTTGTTGGATTGTACCTTGTAAACTAAACGTTTGCGGACAAATGTTTATATGAATTTCGTTTATTGTCTAATTGTCCTGAATCTATGCTACGTATTTAATCCATATAGTACAAAATTTCCAAATTACTACGGTAACTCGATTTCTCATAATAACTGAATTAAGAAAAACAAATAAAATAATGGAATTGATATTGTCGAAAATAGTTCCTAATCCTCCCACTTGAGATGCCCCTGGTGCACTTATTAAAATGAAACTAGGCTCTAATTTTCAACCTTGAAGAGTAACGTATGCACATAAAATTTTAAAACACTTTAGAATGCTGTGACTCCGTAACAAAACATTTTCAGTCTACTATTTTCTTATTTTGGTGTGGAGAACTCGCTCCCAAAGTTTGACCAACTATTTCGGGATCACCCCATATACAAAGTATCACTAAATTCCGCTATAGCGGAACATCGAATTTTTAACGGTCGTTCTCCCTCGTAAGCCAAAGGCAAACCAGCGTGATATTCTGCCTGGGAAATCTTCTCCGGAGTAGAAGTGTTTACACTTCCCGCGATTCGGAGGGTAAGTAGGTAGGTCCTCTATGTAGGTGGTAGTTTAAAACGCGTAATACAGACGTAAGAGAGAACATCGCTATGTCTCGCAAGAGGCAGAGAAGACAAAATTAAGTTCACAAGCGAACTTACACTGAGTAAAATTTATTTATCGAAGTGTTACAACAATGTAAATACAATTTTTTTTCATAGGCAATTCCATTTTTCTTTTATTCAAAATAATGGTAATTGTACCATGTATTTGTATTAGAAAAATAATAATAATTATTATTATTATGCTAAACTGCTATACATAGTGTTCTTAAAGGATAGTACTTCGCAATTAGCTGAAAAAATTTCACAAATATATCTTAAACGTGAAATGTTTTTAGTCCACTTTTCACAAACTATTTTGAATTGTTTGCTACCTAATTTAATATTTTTATCTATTACATATCTCATATTCAATTTTCAGCATGCTAAAGGATCTTCACTTATTTCCAAACCAACCTAGAACGAGCTCCTTGTTAAAGACACACAAAATGACTGATCTACTTACAGTTACAAGAGAACACCCCTACCCGGTATTATTTAAGAGTCGCGGTCAGATCAATAGCCCATTAACTATGCGGATCCGACAGGTTGGGCGCACTATTCATTCCCTTTGATCAAGATTTTCGTTAACTACAGTGCAATTCGCCTTCACTGTTTGTTGTATTTAAACTAGCATTAAAGCGAGATTTTTTATTCGCTTCAGCTATTATTAGTTGTAGAGCACTCTCACGAATATCACAGTTACTGATTAAATAGATTTTTCTTTCTCTGTGTATAGGGCCAATAGCCTGTTAATTACTTACAATTAGCAGGTTCTCTAAGCCCTCTTTGCGTGTACGCCGGATAGGAGATTAACTTAACCCGACGAATAGAGAATAGAAGTTCCACTACGTTTGTCCAAAATTATAGTATGATAACCGGGACCGACGGCTTTACGCGTCTTCTGAAGTACGACCGGTTGTATATGAGGATATATTAGTTCATCCAGCCGAATACTGACCAGCGCGGATTGTGCTGGACTACGAGTACCGTTTGATCGGAGTCCTCTATGCTCCGGTTTGCAAATATAAATATACGAGCATAAACACAAGTAAATCCCCCTGCATTCAATTTAATCGCAAACCCCCGTAGTTTTAGATCTAGAAAATAGTAAATGTAGGAAACACAAAGTGAACTCAATTGTGTGTGTTAAATAAGGAGACACGGAATTTAAACGCTGTAGCTGGAAGGAAATATCACTTCTACTGAGTATTAAGTATTTTGGAGTTATTAGCGACGCTCTTAATCTACCAGATCCTACACCATTATGATTGTGAGTGTAAATCTCGGCAACGGAAATGCTTCCCCACTGGTTTCCTCAAATTTGCAATTTATATGAAGGTTAATAAACTGCCAAACAAATGTTTACTAGGGGAGGATCATTTTCAATTTGCGGAAGAGAATTTTGGGCCATTGACGCAATTTTTAGTTTTTACTGTTGTGGTTGAATGTTTGTGATATAAAAGAACAATATATTCTTTATTAATCAATCAAGTTATAATTTACAAATTCAATATAAATGTTGGCGGTTAATCAGCACAAACAAAAAATAATTCTTAAAGAAAATAATTAATATAAATTTAAAACGTTTCGTAATTCTGTGATTATATATTTAAGGTAGCAGACATTTATCACTAAATAATTAAGACAAATTTTGGCAAATTTAATACAACCGGAATTTAGAAAACCACCTGCGGCAACTAGCTGATGTTACGCAGAAACATATAAAGTTATGTCAACAATGGTATAAAGAACATATTAGCATATTGAAAGCAAATCTCCGAAGTTTGCATTAACAACGTTCCATGTTTGTTAAAATGGCTCTTTATGAAAGACTTAACCTGAGTTAACAACAGCTAATTAGCTAATAGCTCCTGTGAAGCTCCGTTCCCATGTGGTAATGCTGTTTCTAAAAACTTTAAGGAACTGAGATTGTGTTCTGCTATGTATTTCAGACGTTGGTGCTTGCAAAATTATGTTGGTTGAAAGTTTCAAAATTCCTTTCATAAATTAATAAGGAAGAAAATGCCTCCTAGTAGTATAAAAAGAATGTTAATTAAAAATGAATGTAATCTCCTGAAAAAAGGTAATGCTTTTTACGCCAACTGTATAATTTATATTAAGGAAAAATTACTTAAAAAAATCTGAAGTGTAATAATTAATTTACACTTGTAGAAGATTTAATGAACTTGTGTTTGCAATGTAGAACTCACATACAAACATACCGTGTGCTAACTTCAAATATGCTCCGTAGGGAAAATACATGTGATAAGTTGAAAAAAATAAGATGTACGCAGAAGGAATGTTAATTTTCCAAAGATTATATCAATTTTTTATTTTTATAGTACCAAAGAGGCGGCCGTGGGCTGGACGTTAATGCGTTAGACTTCTAAACTGAAGATCCTGGGTTCCATTCCCAATACAAGGCAAGGCAATTGCAAACCAGCGAGGTATTCTGCCTAGTAAATCTTCTCGGGAGTGGAGCCACTTCCCGTGGTTCGGAGTCCACGTTAAACTGTAGGTCCTCTATGTCTGTGGCACTTTAAACGCGCAACACAGGCACAGGCACAGGAAAGAAGATCGCTATGTCTCGTAAGAAATAAAGCACTCGAAGGAGAATAGTATCAAATTAAGTGATAAATTTGAAAAAAGTGATACTTCTAGTGTAGTAATATCACCAAATTCAATGCGCGATTGCCGTCAGCGTGGCGTAGTGGCAATGGACTAGTTTTGTAATGCGATCTTTGGGATCTCGCATCCTCCCTTCTGCTTTATTTTATTTTTTATTTTTAGGCATATTATATTCTTGTAAATCCAATTAGGTTATTATGTTAATATTATATTAGATACATTACCCAAAGAACGCTTTAGATAGATAATTTTATGATAGTTTGAGTTAGTCTTTGAATGCAGATGGCAATTCGTTGGAACATTTGATTTAATTTTAAATTTTTGCTTGTGTTAATAATTAGCGTTAAACGATTCAGTTGTTATTATTAAATATGTAACGGTAAATTTAGCAATTGATTAATACTGTTTTATTATTTAGTTTCTTAAGAAACCCAAAAATGCATGTATTTTTGTTTGATGTGTATCTAGAGAATATAACACAGTTGGATTTACAGAAGTAAAACATTATTCATGAAGAAATAATTTATAAAATGGAGTAGAAGTGAGGATTCGAACTTTCAAAGATCGGATTACAAAGCTAATCCTTTACCATTACGCTACACTGACGGCAATTGCGCATCGGATTTGGTGCTATTATTACACGACAAATATAAATTTTTTCAAAGCTTTTGAAATTTATCACTTAATTTGGTATTATAAAAATAAAAAATTGATGTGATCTCATTTACATTTACATAGAATTTACAATACTCATAATAATCATGTTAAGCAGATGAGAACCCTCATGCAACTCATATTCGAAGTCATCAATATCTATACGGTATTAATGTTTGAGCAGGTATGGTAAATAATTATTTAATTGGTTCTTTCTTTCTGTTACTTTTTCTAAATGAATATTTTTAATACTAGTGGAAAATGTTCCACCGACAATTAGACAAAATATGTGGTACCAACAAGATGGTGTTCCAACCCATCATCGAAACGTGATTCGAGATTGGTGTCAAAATCATTTTCCTAACCGGTGGATTGGTCGTGGCGGTGCTATAGCTTGACCGCAAAGGTTACCTCATCTAATGCCCTTAGATATTTATTTATTTATGGGGTTGTCTGAAGATTCGGTAAATCTCACGCCAGTGAACTATGTGGACGATTTAACAAATCGTATCAATCAAGCGGCTGCAACTTTAAACGAACGCATTGTCCAACGAGTACAACGTTCAGTTGCAGTGAGATGTGCAGAATGTTATAATGTTGGTCGTGGTCATTTTAAAGAGTTCCAATAATTTACAGAAAACTTTAAGTTCTGGTTTGTGTCTTTTCGATATTTTTATTCTTTCTATTCATAAGTAATATGTGGTTAGTTACTGAAAAGGATTGATAACTAGTTAATTCACCTGTGGATTAGGTGCATCTTTTATGTAGTATCCCCATTATATAAAAAATGCCCCAGTAGCTCTACCTCATGGTGGCGTGGAAATTAGTTGTTTAATACGAAGGCTATTCTCTTTCTGCTGAGCCTACTAAAGTAATACACAATATATTGGCAAAACAAATTTATTGGAAACATGTCTTGTAATTAAAAAAAAATGTGGCGACCATCTTTTTGTTTCGGCTTTTTTCACGAACAACTTTTGTTTTAATCGATTCGTTATCAAAAACCCAAACTGCCGACTGTTGCTTTCTTCCGAGATCATAGCATAGTATACCCACGTTTCATCACCTGTAATGATGAGTTGCTTGATTACTCCTGGCAGTAACATGCCGGTCCTTTCCAATCATGTTTCGTACAAGACCAATATTCTTTTCGGTAACTGCCGTTTGTGGCTTAGGAGCTCGAAAGTTGTCATTTAAGGAAAGTCGACCACGTTGAAATTCATTGTACCACCGCTTTACGGTAGATAAGGAACACGACTTGTCACCAAACACTCGATTGATGTCCTCAAAACATTCTTTACGGCTGAAGCCACCCGTGAAATTGTAAAAAATCACAACTCGATAATGCTCTTTATTCAATTACCAGATTTCTTGGAAAGCGATTACTTTAAAATTATATTATAAACAACTTTCACTATATATATTAATAATAATAAAAGGCAATTTCAACAGGTATTTATTTTTATTTTAGCTTTATACGTATTTCGACATACAATATGTCATTATCAAAAGCATTTAATGAAGTAAACATTTGTAGTTGCTTGGGTAACAGCA
>JABXWE010030827.1:0-27961 GCA_014611495.1 Limonius californicus
CAGAAAATGAAATGAAAGTAAAAGAACTAAAACAAATAACAGATCCATTTTGTGATAATATAATTATTGTAAAAATTATGAATTTTTCTGATTGCAAAAATGTAGAAACAATACAAAGTTTACTCATAAAATTGAATGTTTATGGAAGTGTTTTCATAAACATTTAAGATCTATGTAAATTCTCGAATTTTAAGTTGTCTTTATATGGCATGGAGGCAAAATTACTCTTATTATTGTATATTAATACAAATAGATCTAACTGAGTTAAACAAGTAATGCTTCTAGAATATATGGGAGTAATTAATATATAAAATACCCCTTTTAGTTCTTTGGCAAACTGAGTCTGCGAATGTTGAATTAGGGAAGCTTTTAAAAGTAAGATTTATTAGATGTAAGTATTCATAATACAAGATTTTGTAGGCACTCTTACTAGGCAAGCCAGGATTTCTTGTACAACAAATCCGAAAATGGTTTCCTATATGTAAGCGATTTACACAAATGTTTGAATCTAAATTGTTACCATACTAAAGACTAGGTACTATTTTTAATTATATCATCTACTAATTATTGTAACCCAGGAGAATGCTACCATCGTAATGAAGATTGTAGAAATATTAAAAGAAACACAAATAAAACATTCACAAGTTGGATCTTCTATAATAGAATTATTATACTTTCAGTAAATAAGTGATAAAATTTTAGATTTTAGCAATCTTGACCGAGGAGTCCAATTAAAGCGATTGGGAGTGTCATTGATGGATACTAGATTGGTTAAAGGGGTACTTTTGAGTATAGAGGCATCTGGCATCACTAAAATTATCAATTTGATACCAAAATATCGACTTGAATTGTAAACGTCAATGTGAATTCGCATCCTATCGGCTCCTATAATCAGTTTCGTTTAAGGCAGGAACCTGTATCGATTATATTTGTTTAAATGGTCGTCTATTCGTCTAGATGGCAGTGTTGGATTGCTGCACTGACGCCCCCTGCCCTTAACGATGTAAGATTTACCAGTTTCAGGGTAACAAGGTCAACAACACTTAATATCAAATGAGCAAAAATTTTCCAGTTTCATAATAAATGCATTACTAAATACGTAATTTGTGAAGTAATTCTAAGAAATGTGATTTCCAACATCAAGTAAGTCATTTTACACGTAATAACCTTTAGTTTTGCGATAACGATTATCCCTCTACAAAGAGCAACCTACATACTAACACATCCAGATCTTCAAAATTTTACTGCATTATAGCGAAATTTTGCTGTTAATGAAAGATTTGAGTCCTGGAGTAAGATTTGAAAAGTAAAAGAGCATCAAATTTTGTTGTTTTATTATGATATTCTTTTGTTTATGAGTGAATATAAACTTGGAAAATTAGCGCCAAATTCAAAGTTACTAGGCAGAAAAGTTGCTTCATTTAAAATATTTTTTTTAGTAATTTACCCGTAGCAAGAGCCTGAACCACAATATCGAGAAAGTCGCACCATTAAGTATCTCAAAGTTGGTTGTCAATCGACATATTTTTGTGAAATTATCATTGTAATGTCTATTTTTACAAAATGTATCAAAACTGGCTTATACGACTTAATTTCTTTCAGATGGTTTTGTTTGTGAGTTACCTGCGATACATCACGATGGTGTTTCTGCCAACGTAGCTTGGCGTTCAAATGTTCTGTTCAGCAACATGTGACCATGTAGGATATTTCTATGCCCAAGAAGCGAATGAACCATGGTTGACACAACTGTAAGCGAGAATGAAGCCATACAGAAGTTGAATAAAGCATATCCAAAAGTGAACATAAATTATAACCCGTTGTCACGAAGCCAGTCGGAATTTGAAGTAAAGAACTATAATTGCCTGGACATCAATGGTGATTTAGTGCATAGTGCTTGTGATGTTTTGCCCAATAACAATGTGTGTACAAATATGGAACTGTCGCACTGTTACGTAGATGGAGACTGCAGCAGCTCCATACAGAAAAGAGAAATGGCTTTTTCTTCTTCCCGCTCAAATTCGCCTTATGGGGAAAGCTCATCACGAGCACCTTCCCAAAAATGCGACACGCATTCTGTGCACCCTGCAGGTAAATAGGATTGACTGTGCTACCTCATTTTATGTATGTTCTTTTCTTTTGGCACCCACAAAATGAATGAAAACAGTAAACAACTTATATATCAGTAAAAATTTACTTCTATTTAGAAGAGCTTTAATAAAAATACTCGTTTTTGTTTAGTGGGTAAGATTAAAACTAAAATTGTAAAAACCATCATACAGGGTGATTCAGTTGACAACAAAATGTGAAATTTTTTTAGTGGAACTGAATATTAATTAATAATAAAAAAGCTAGAACAAGATTGTCAGAGAATTCTAGCAGATGTTAAAGCTTTTCGGGACTGCAATTTCCATCAAAATATGAATTGGCATGATGGTAACATCTTGAGCAAATTAAGCATTTTGTACTTTAAAAACGTATAAATTAAATATATCTAATTGATTTTTAATGATTGCCATTATCTTATAGGAAGCAATAAACGTTACTTAAAAATATTTTTGGTTAGATTGTTTTGCGTATTATAAAAAAATTAATAATTTTCCAAGCTCATTAAGTTTTTGGAAGTTCTGTTTAAAATATCTTATAGGTGGTTCAAATTACAACTCTGCAGACCATTAAAATTATATTTTCTGTTATCATTATTTTGTTATTGTTGACATCTAAACGTTTCTCTAGGCATCTGAAATATTTTAATTTTGAATATTTGTAAGATATTTTATAGCAAAATAGTTCAGATATTGGAGAATTAACTTATTTTTTAATGGTGAATTTATTTAAAATGAAAATGCTTGTGATAAATATGTATTTGTAAATTTGTTTCTTTCCCTCTTTATAACATCCTTTTAAGAATCATACTAATAATCTAAAAATATTTAGAAAATTGAGATGAACACTTATATATTGCAGGATAATTAAAAGAAGTTCATAAATAGTAAAATTGCACATGTAACGATTTAAATTCTTTTATAAAATAGTCTGTTTTAAGCCTCAGAAATTCGTCTTTTGTTATCTAATAAGTGTTCAGCACACAGTTTTGCTATTTGCCAACCTCCTTTAATTAAGACTGTGATACGTATGTCACTCTAGTCACCTTTTATAAGTGACTATGTATTCAATTTTATGATTATTTAATTTACAAAGACCTTAGGATTCTGTTTCTTAATTATAAACGAGCGGAACACTTTGCTTGGACTTTCGTATACCTGCAATAATATCTATACAGGTTTCTTTGAAACATGGGTATAAACAGAGATATTCATTACTTTTGCGTTTATACCATTAGATATGGCTAGGGAGTTTGTGTCAGCTCTAATATAACTGGAAGTGGTATCAACCTTTACAGTGTAAAAGTGTATCTACATTTATGATCATCCATTCTATGTACAGGGTTTTTCAGAATAACGTTCCGAATCTTAAGGGCATATAGAATTCATCAAAATAAGCCAAAAAGTTTATATATATAGGTAGAAGTATACACCCCTACAGATTTATAGGCAAAGTTTAAAAAGAATATGTTGCTTTCCTCGAATATCCCTGGAGCGAATAAAGGTATTTCACCAATTTGGTACCTACAGAATAAACAACAATCAGAAGCTGTCAACAATCTGAATTTTACTGATTGAGGTCTGCTAGGTCTATTAATAGATATTTCAATAAACCATCGATTACGTGTTTCTTACATTTTACTTGAAAAACAGTGATCCTATAAAGAAATAAAACCGGCAAAACAATTTGTAAAAAATTTTTCTATTAAGTTAAAACTGGATTACCCAAAACAAAATTTTGGGGTGAAAACCACTCTCAGCCCCTTGGAAAAACCCCTACTAGGCCTATAACTCTGTAGGGGGACATATTTTGACCTATGTTAGTATACACGTTTTGGCTTATTGTGATAATTTCTAAATGCCCTAAAAATTTCAGAATTGATTCTGAAACCCCCTGTACACATACAAATATCTGTGCAATGATAAATAACCTGTATATGTTTACCTTAAAAGTAAGTCTGCACTGAACTTAACTTGAAATTTGTGAAAATTGATAGATGGCGTTAGAGGCAAGTTCTATCAAGAAATAAGAAGCTGTTTTGTATGCCTTTCAGGTTTTTATTGTGTCACAGAATGTATCAACATCTTCAGAGTTGTTTATGAAAAATATCCAAAATATGCCCCTCATTTTTACATATGGTTTATTTAAAAAATATGCAGCATAATTGTCATGTGTAAGGGCTATAAAGTAACTTAAAAATTAATGTAATCGGATTAACAATTTTTGAGTAAATAGGCATGAAAAGTGGAAGTTTTAATATACAGTATTGGCCTTAATTTTAAAGCTAGTAAGTAGGTACTGAAGAACACTGTTTGGTTTGTATTAAGGTCCTTCATATTTTTCTTTTGTATCGGATTCCTCTTTTTACCTTACGGTGCCGAGGTTGACATCATAATACATAAATAGCACAGCCCTTTTTTGGAATTGCAGATTGATGTTTGTGAAAATAATTGTACCTAAAAAAGGTGTCCTAATTTTTCCTTCTGGTTTTGGATTGTATCAAAAGCTTATCTCAATGAATTTTTATTAAACGTATAGATTTAAGATTTCATAAAAATCAGGATGATATTGGCGTCCACACACATACTTACTCATAGACATATATTTTGTTAAGACCGCTTTTTTGGGTTCCTAGAGGCGTCTCGTAAGAGATAAAGCACTCGACGGAGACGAGACCTAAAACAGATATTCGTTAAATACGCTAATTGATTGGTTTTTAAGAAACCGCACTTTCCTTAGGCTAGGTATGACATGACAGAGAATTTTGTATACAATTTATTCTCAAAATTCTGCTAAACTTGTATGACACGAACCAGAATTGTATAAGAAATTCTGTCTGAGTATATGCAAATAGGTGCAAATTACATTGACATCTATGAGAAAATTGTCAAAATAATCATGTGACTGTCGATAATGTAGAATTCTATCAAGGTTTCATAATAATTGTTTACATAACCACAAATCTTGTTAGTTTGTTGGCGTCTTGTATTGTATTATTTTTGTGTGTATTGTAAAGTAAAGATATTAAATATATAAATATCTAAAATATTAATCTAATGGTAGGCAATAATTATTTTAAAAATAAACAAATTGAGATTGCATATATTTTAAAATAATTTCTGGAGCATTTTTAAATCTTAGATATTTTTCATTAAATAAAAAAGTCCTGGATATATTTAAAGCGCGTCAATTTATACTTTTGTTTAGACGAAAATCGCCAAAACTGGAAATATTTCTTTCTAGACACAACCGCCAGTGGTGAATTTATGGAAAAATCTCAGTTGGGGCAGATGAATTGTTTTTCCAATTTTGAGGAACATCATTTGGATGATGGTACAAGGGAAGATAAAGTAGGGCAGCCAACCTCATTAGAATTAAGTAACGGCGCTATCAAGAAAGCGAATCACAAGTCGCCAACCAACCGCAAGAAATTGGCCACGGGTTCGAGTCGGGGCCGACCACGCAAAGCCCTCGTTGCCATGTACCACAGTCAAATTAGCGGCGATAAAAATGCTATTAAAATTCGAATCAAGAAAAGTAATCTGGCGGCTCAGGTTCAGGTATGTAAAGCGTCGAAAGTTTTAAGCTTCCATTATGACCGGAGGACTTTTCATTCAGCTTCCACCAAATAAAAAGAAAAGCGGCAGGCGGAAAAGGCACAAGATCAATTCAGACACTGACACATCGGACACCGAGAGTAAACGGAGACGTAACAAAGCGTACGTCGAGACAGAATCAGACGTTAGCAGCACGCAAGAACCGGTGGAGCAAAGTCAGTGGGCCCATTTGCCCCAAGATATCCTCTATCGTATATTTCAAACTCTTTGTGCACAGGAAGGTTGCCTGCCTTTACTTGTTAGGTTGTAAACAAATGCTTTGCGTTCATATTTTATGGTTTTACATGCTGGAATGATTTTAGATTGTGCCGAGTTTGTAGGCAGTGGCGGGATGTTGCCCTGTCGCCACTTCTGTGGCGTAACATAGATCTGAACTGGGTACGTGAAAAGCTTCGTACTGATCTCAAGCTTCATTGGCTAATTCAGAATCGACTCATGTCTTGTCAAGATTTGAACCTAGGTAAGTTTTGTTTTAGTGCATGCGTACTTTGGAAAATCTCTTACCACCACGATATTGAGAACGCCTAAACACGTATATCGGCAACTAAGCTGCCATCTTCAGTAGGAACTTGAACTAACTAAAGTAACTTGGCTGAGGGATACCTCTGAAAGAATAAATAATATAATTAATGATCTGTCCTTTTGAAGCCTAGGCCAGAACCATTTTTTTATCTCGCGGTACACTTGAATCAATTACTAAAATTATACAGTATACTTAAAAATCTATCATAATTTTTGCCGATATGCTTTAAATGACATTTTACTGATACATATGCAAAGAGAGATGTGTCCAACTCCCTTTTTGAAAAATGTTTGATACCTTATTTATTTGTGTCATTTGTGATAGGTACTTTAGTACTAAAAAAACCATTTTCAATTATTTCTATAATAGTAGTTATTTATTACCTTTCTCTAATTTAAATACATTTAATGCCATATCTGAGCTTGGAATTGTTTTAGTATGTCTTTTGTATGAGGTTGCTTCGTAGAAAGGCATCAAATCATCTTGCAAGGTTTCAAGCCGCCACCTATTCTTGTTCTTTATATTATTCATTGCAGAAAAGCTCGATTCGAAGAAGTGCTTCAATTACTTTATTTTTAATATTGGGTAATTCACTTCGAAGAGACAACCAAAATGAAACGGTATATGTTGTTGAATGTTTAAGTTAACCCTCTGTACTTTTGTATCCCTGTTAACATCTTCTGTAGTGTTTAAATTTGCCAATTTGCACACACTTTTGACAAATGGATCTCTTATCCAATCCAAGGATATGGCGATTGAGGGAAAAATTTGCAATATTTGTATTAAGTAATGTAACACTTTGTAAAATTAGATCCATAAAATTTCTATCCAGATGCACATCTTTGTTAGTTCACACATTTCTGCTGCATTTTGTCTTCTGATTCTTGCTTCTAAAAGCACGAGTTTTTCGTTGAAAGTGTTAATTTTGGCGGTAGAAGGAAGAATATTTTCATGATTTCCTTGCATACCTTTATCAAGTGCGTTCAAAGATTGAAACAAACCAGCAAGGAATACAACTTTACAGCACCAAAGCTCATCACTGAGAAAATCAGCTAACTCAGATTGTTGTGTTGCCCAAAAAGGTGGAACTTGCTCTTTTAGTTCATAAAATCTTGATAGAACTCGTCCAAGAGACGACCACCTAACTTCTGTTATATAATAGCTACTGCATGCGAGAAGTTTCCATTGTGAAACAACTAGTGCTGCAAACATTCTTGATTGTAACGGCTTATTTATAATATAATTGATGATTTTGGCCGTCTTGTCTAAACTCTATTCGTTCAGCATTGAGCTAGAACGTCAACAAACGCACGTGTTTGACTCACCCGAGCGCGCGCTGTGATTGGTCTACGCTAGATAACGCTAATACCTCATTACTTGGAGTAGTAGTTGACGCTCAAAACCTTTACTTTGCACTCGTAAGTACCGGATTAAGTTTGTGTGCTTTTTGAGCAGTGCTTATCGGTTTTCGGAGCGTTTGTATAGTGCCTGGTGCTTATTTTCCGAAAATGGCGCAAATTGTATCAGAAACTTGTAATCGTAGGGGGCGTCCTACCACTTTAAATGAAAAACAGTTAATAGTAAAATTGTATAATTCGACGTTAGAAGAAAATCATGAGATTTTACTGACTGACATTGTACAATTTGTTGCTAAAACAGTGGGTGTTAGTGTTGCAACAGTAAAAGGAATTTTAAAGGAGTTTCGGGATACTAAAACTTTGTCTTCTCCAAAATCTCCCGGAGTTAGAAAAAAACTCTTAGATGAAACTGATGATGCTGTTCTCTTTGCAATTCGTAAGAAGATACGTGCTGTTTTTAAACAAATTGTAATTTTTCTGTATAATATGCGAAACTTATTCCTAAACTTGCATTTCTGAGCTTGGTAAATTTCTGTGTAGGTTAACGAATTTTTTTTTTGGAACGAAATACCAACCATAAATAAAATTTTGACGGTCATTAATAATGATGACCAATTGCCGAGTTTTAAGAGGTCGACTTTATATGGAATATTAAAAAAATTTTAAATGTTTAACTGGCTGCCGTCTATCCATGTTAATGGATAGAGAAGATATTATAGCGTGGCGTCGAAATTGTCTTAAAAGTATCCGAAAATATCGGGAAGCAGATCGATTAATTTTTTATACCGATCAAACTTGGGTAAATGCTGATAAGCAGATGTCTCCAAGTCCATAAAACACTTTTACTTATTCAGAACCACCAATTCTTCTAGAAAAGAATGCTGAACGTTAATTTAGAAACGTAAGGAATATTACGTAAATACACATCCGGTAAATCAACACACTTCTCAAGCGTTTGTTTACGTTCTAGCTCAATGCTCAACAAATAGAGTGTAGTACTTTTTTCAATTCCGATACTATTGATTTTGATACTAGCAGTTCTCTGTGGAGAAAATAATGAGTAGAAGCAATTCTGGAATTCTTTTTTTGAACCAAATAGTCGGATAGTCTACATAAGGAAGATCAATCTTTATAAATCCTTAGAAATAGAAGTCTTCAATTAACTTGTATTCAAAAATCTTGCAACACACTTGTGCACCTCTCACGGTACACTAGTCTGCTGTGGCACACCGGTTGAAAATTGTTGCACTAATCTGTCGAGGTGACTTCAGCTTGCTTCAGCTTTCTCTTATATACAAATTTTTATCATTGCTTTTAGTTTTTTGCCATTTCTTTGGCTGAATTCTAGTTACCTTCTGTCTCTGTTAGGATAGCCTCTGCTGAACTGTTCCACGTTTGTTTCGGTCTTCCATTTCTATTCTTTGCTACTGGTCTGGTCCAGCCTCCCATATCTTCTTTACTTGTCTGTACTTTCCTATTTTTACTATGTGACCGAACCACATCAGTTTCTTTTCTTTAAATGTTTCTTTAACTTATTTAACCTTTAATTCTTTCCTTATCTTCATTTCTTCTTCTTTCTGTCTTTCACTTCTAACACTCTTCTGAGATGTTTCATTTCGGCTGCTTGTAGTATTGCTTGCTGTCTATCCGTTTGTATCCAGTTCTCGCCTCCATATAGCATATTCTTTGTAAATCGATACCTTTGTGTTTTTTGTTATCTCTTTGTGGTCAAGGAATTTTTTCTGTAGTGCATGGTATGTGCCGACAGTATTCCTGTATATAGTCCTTTTTTTAATTTGTCCTTCACTATTAACTATATGCTTGGTAAGTATTTGTAGGATTCTACTTGTTCCATACTGTCATCTTCAATTTTTACGCTAATTTCGGTTTGGTTTTTGCTGATTACCATAGTTTTCTCTACTTTTAGGTATAAATTCTGTGGTTTCCATATTTTTGGGGTTTTCTCCAGATTTTCCCTGAATTGGCAAACAGTACGATGCATCTGCAAATGCACAAGTCTCCAAGTATAGAGGTTGTAGATTCTTGTATCCCACTACAAACTTCTCCATTTTGGTTTGGCACTCTTTAATTGCATCATTAATTGCAGAAAGAAATAAAAATAAGCTTAAGACTGGTGTAACTCCCTCTGTGGTGGTGAATTCATCAATAATCTGTTACTTGTTCTCACATGGCTGATGATCTCTTGTTTCTTAGGCTCTCTCATATTTTGTTCAATAGTCAAAATATCCTAACTATCTTAACATATTACTAGGCAGGCTTATGCAGAACTATAACCTGCACAGTTTTTAAATATATAGTTTTGATTCTACACCGTGCTCTTTAAAAAAGTGGAATAGCCCATATATTTATGCATTTTTTCTGCTGTGTCATCAATTGATTCTTAAATTAATATAAGGTTACATTGGACTAAAGCTCATAACTTCTAATACAAGCTAATTTATTGAACTTTAAATTTATAAATTAATATACAGAGTGTCCATTTGAGAAAATAGAGCAGATTTTGCGAATAGCTATTACTCTGTAAAGCACATTGAGTAGTTTAAATTGACCTTCCAGTTTTGAAAATCAAAATTATTATTATTAAAATGCGCAGCTTGTAGTTTTGCATAACTCTGATTAATAATATATTTGAGTATAACTCAATCCCTCGTACTGTTGAAACTCCCTGTAGTTTGACATACCATTTTAGAAATTTTTGTCACCAATTTTGCACACATTCAAAATTTTAGAGATTTACAATTTCCTACAAGTAAGTCTTTTTATTCCCAGAATATTATGAGGTAGTTTATGACATTAGTATCAGCGATGTGTAAGCTAGGTAGATGAGTAATGACTAGGCTTAGGTTAATTATATAAAATTTCAGACGGCCACAATAACCTTAGAGAGTTGTTGAAAATAGCAGCAATTGGTGAATGATTCACTTTGTCCAAGACTTTTAAAGTCAACAGATATTATTTATTTGTTTCTTCGTTAACCCCTAATATACCAAATACAAAATTTGCTACGCATATTTGTTCTGCATCGGTTGTTTCATAAAGACACCCAAATACTGTGATCCTTTACTTTTTCTCTTAATTTATGTAGTGTTGCTGCATATAACTCGAAAATATATATTTTTTTAATGTCTATTCATCTGGAATAGGTATTCTGTTTCATTTATTTTTCCAAAAAATTGCAAAGAACTTCACTCTTTAATTTAGCCAACGGATTTTCAGCGCAAATAAAAGCTTTACACATTTCTTCATTCAGTCTGAACGTTTAGGTCCAGGCCTTGGTGAAGCAGAAATTAACACTTGACGTTGGATATTCTCCCTTTTCCGATTTTTATTACTGGAATGTTTTGCGGGATGGAGACGCAGCAGGAACTTCGCAGTATTTACAAAATAACAGGCGCCCATCTGTTGTGAAATCATCATAGTCCCTCACAAACTGGTTTAAAATAGCACTTATACACTTTTTTTCTTTTGGCATCTTGAAGATGTTAACACATTATTGGAACTAGTAGGCAACTGATTGTTGATAAAATGATGAATTGTTAAACTTTCACAGGTTTTCCCGTTAACGCAACAGGGCCACTCAAACCCTGGTAATCCTCTTAGCATTTCCAAGTATTCTGGTTTTTCGAAGCTTAACAACTAAGAAAGTATCTACCTATTCAAAATACAGAATGGATGAGTTTAGAAGATTATTTAAAATTCCTGGGAATTCCCAGACCACTTGACGAAGTGAATCTGTGCTTGATAGCAAAAAATTGTATAAATATGCAGTTTAAACAGACAAGTGCTGCACTAATGCTCAAAACAATTAAAATATGCATTTATTATCAAAAATGTCTAAAATATGCAAATATGCAAATGCATAATTATCCTAAGTCTAGAAATGAGTGTAGAATGTATATTTTGAAGGCAATTCTGAAAAGAGAAGTACCTGATGGTAAAGGACAAAATATGTTTACTCCACTCAAGGATAGTGGATAGATAATCATTGGTGGTGGGCAATATTAATACGTATATAATATACATTTGAGATGGTAAAAGAATTTTTAGAGGCAGTCGAATTCTAAATTGTTGGAGACAATATTGAAAGAATGTTAAATGAAGTATTTCTCAGTATTGATTCCATAAATTATACCACACTTACTGCTTGAAACTAAAAGAGCCTTAATGACGGTCATGCCTTTGGTAGGTTTCATAGAAGAAGATCATTGATCGATTTATACCACCTATCAACATTTTCATTATGTAATGGTTTCTTTATTTGAAGCGTGGGTATACCCTGATCTTGGTAGAAATTAAACACTACAATGTAAGCAAAACGAATTTATTTATCTAAAATTAAATCTAACCACAGAAACAAACTAAATCTAACCACAGAAACACAATAAAATAACCAAACTAAACCACAGAAACACAATAAAATAACTAAACTACAACTAAACCTGGGGTGGTGACAATGGTCGTTCTTTACGGGTTCTTTCCCTTGGATGCTGAGGATGGCAGCGTCGATCTCTGTCACCCTGACAGCAGCGTCGATCTCCTTATACGACGATTATGCGGAGAGCGTCGTCTCGCCACTCGTACCACGCACACGTTCTCCTCTCGATCTTCACTTTTTACTCGACCTTGCACCTCTGGCGCCCTAGCACCATCTGCCCCTTACCGGGTCGTCACCAAATCGCCACCACCAATTGTATGTACAGGGTACTACTCCAGTAACCGTACTACGTTACGTTACAATTAGTAGTACAAAATGCTTCACCATTCTGTATTAATGGAAAGTACATTGCCTTTTCGATAATTCCTACAAAACAACGAAATATCTGAAAATATACAAATAAGTACAATTAATATAGATTTCAAGCTGGACAAATTCCCATAGGATATAGAGTATGAGGTAGTAAAAATTGGCTTCATAACTTTGACCTTGATATTTAGTTTATTTAAATATTACGGCATTGATTGACATGCTACATTTTAGAAATTCAATGTTACCTGATTTTGCAAGACTAGAAAAATGTATTCCATATAATAATTGTAAATGGTAATAACGTATCGTTTTATTCTTATTTTTTAAATAGAGATTGGTTTGACTGAAATGTTCTAACATATTTTTCATGAAAATAGGTGAATGGAAAGTGAGAAACATACAGTTAGCTTTGGAAGCATTAAGTGAACATTGCCCTGAATTAAGAGGACTCACGCTGAGTGGTTGGAAAGGGCTGAACGCCGATCACCTTAAATATTTAACCACTGAATTCGGTAAACTGGAAAGATTGGATCTTTCTTCTATAAATGTAAGTTTGCAGTTATCAACTTGTTTTGGAGTACAATTTTAAAATAATGTGTTACAGAACACATCAGCCATCAATGCACAACCACTGGTAGGGCTGGCACAGTCGATGAACAGCCGGCTTACACACCTAGTGTTGGCTCATAACAAGCTGGCCGGATTTACACAAATAGTGGCAGCTATTGCAGTAAGTTTTATATACAGTACGTTCATGGAATGGTCTATGTTTGCTCTGATTTATTTGAACATAATAATAGTAAAGTAGTAAGGTCCAAAACAAAAAAAAGATTGAAGTAACCAAGATATTAGACCATTTTATTTTTGTTTTTTTTTTGGATTTATTGAGCGGCCATGGAAAATTGTAACAAATGTGGATTATTCAAGTAACACAATTTTGTATTCAAAATAATAGCAATAACTTTAAGCATTTTATAATTACGAGGGTTGTCCCTAAAATAAGGTCTCCAATTTTTTTTTCACAGAGAATAACACGTTTATTTGCAATGAGTTATACATTGTTGGAAAGCCTGGACTTTCTACTATTTTTCTACATAATCCCCGTTGCGATCGATGCATTTTTGCATGCGGTGTAGCATTTTTCGTATATCCGTGTCATAGAACTCTCTCGCCGCGGCGCGCAGGTAGCGTACAATTTCTTCTTTCAACTCCTCGTTGGTCCTGAAATTCATCCCAACCAGGTGTGACTTCAATGCAGGAAAGAGATGACAATCACTTGGTGCTAGGTCCGGGCTATAGGGGGGTGCGTGACGTTATCCCATTGCACGGCGAACGTTCTTCAAAGTTTGACAGTAGCGATCAGCGTTTATTGTTGTCCTGGTAGGCATGAACTCGCACAAGAATTTCCCCTTTCTATCCCAAAACACAGTCACACACTCTTTGTTGGCAGACAATGTTTGTTAAAACTTTCGCGGCTTCGGCGATCCTGAATGCTGCCACTAACAGGACTGTTCATTTGTGTCTGTTATCTGGTGTCATGTAATGTACCCAGGTTTCGTCGCCAGTGACAATTGAATCCAAGAATTCCTCGCCCTCTTCTACGTAGCAATCAAGGAATTCGCGGGCCGCTTCAACCCGTTGCCGTTGGTGATCTTTGGTGAGCATTCTGGGGACCCACCTTGCACACACCTTGTGATAATGCAAATGTTTTACCAAAATCTTGTCAGTAGTAGTCTTACTCACATCAGGGATCAATATGCACAGTTCGTGAATTGTCACCCGTCGGTCTTCAAGCATTACTCTCTCCACTTTTGCAGTCATTTCGTCCGAAACCGATTTAAACTCTCTGCACCATTTTCGCACGTTTTTGATATCCATACACTTCACATAACTGTCGATAAATTTCTATAGGCGTAGTGTCCTTAACACACAAAACACGAATCACAGAACGTAACTCGAGTGGCCAGTGGAAGCTCCATCGCGATTGGCAAACCAAGATTAAGTGTTACAGACAGTTCGGAGTGGTGGGGATTTGTAGGCGGGGAATCAAGCTACACGCCAGTGTTGCCAGATCTTGCGTTAAAGTGTTCCTCGCGACTCTAGCGCCTTGGAGACTTTATTTTACGGACAAACCTCGTAAATGAAAGTTTGAAATTTCAAAACAATTTTTTTCGGTAACCTAACCTAACTACATACATGCATGCACCAAGGCATTACAATCTTTTTCTTCTCGTATCATTTTGCCTCTCGGTGTCAGATTTAGGACTATGTGTTCTCGTTAACCCATTTCTTCCACTGTTTTCTGTTCCTTGTTAGTATTTACATTTCATTTTGTGTTTTTTCCCTTAGGCTTCCTATCTCTATCTGTGCCATCCAGGATTTCCTAGGTCTTTCCTCCTTCTTTTCTTTAGTCTTCTTGCTTCTAGTACTTTTTTGCATGTAATCTTTGGATCCATTCTTAATATGTTTGTTCTATTTTCTTCTGTATTTGCTCCTGATCCAACATCTCTTTTTTCCTCGTTCTGTATTCTGTCCCTTTTTGTCGTGCCAGTTATCTTCCTTAAATTTTTCATTTTTGTGTCTATTATTTTGTTGTACTTTTTCTGAAGTGTCTAGTTTTTGCTGGCATATAAAAAAAAAGTTAGTACCTACTGTTGCGATCTTAATTAATTTCACTTTTTTATCTGTCTCCTTTTTTTCCCAGTGTCAATCTGTTTAGTGCATATTAAATATTGTTTCTCCTTCTCCCTGTGTTCCTTATTTCTGCCTCTATTTTTCCATCCTCAATGATTATGCTTCCCAAATATTTATATGATGTAACTTTTTCCAGATGGATCACTTTGCATTTTATTTCTTTATTTAGCTCTTTTTCTTCTCCACTCACTATCATGGTTTTACTTTCTACTTAAGATGTATAGAATTTCCTATTATGATCTGAAAACAATCTAGAGGCTTTCATGAATCTCCTCTTCATGGTTAACATATTACGCCTGTTAACCTTCTCAACTGCGTTAATTTGGAGTACGGCCATTCCAACTTGGTAACTGAAATGGTATATATAGATGGAACTGCTAACGGATGTTGACAATCAGGATTTTGAAGAAGTAATGGGCAAGCACGGACTTGGAAATAGAAACGAAAACGGCGATATGTACATTGAATATTGTCTTAATAACAATCTAGTAATTGGAGGGACCCTGTTCACGCATAAAAGAATACACAAAGTCACATGGGTATCCCCAGACCATCACACAGAGAATCAAATTGATCAAAGCATGCAAGGATGCAAAGCAAAGATAAATGCAGCAGTCGTACAAAGCGAAAAGCAAAGATTAACAGAAGAATATACAAGGATTAACCGAAACGTAAAACAAGCTGCCAGAAACGATAAGAGACAGTGGACAGAACAATTAGCAAAAGAAGCACAAACGGCTGCAGACAGAAATGATATGAAAACAATATACCGTATAACCGAGGGGTAAACATCCTCAAAAATGTGTGTACAAAACACTCCACTTCCAAAAAACACTTCCAATACACTTCCAAAACACTTCCAATACACTTCCAATACACTTCCAATACACTTCCAAAACACTTCCATGAGATTGAAATTTTGTAAAGTTTGGCAACGTTGGTGTTTGATCAAATGGCATCAGCTGATTGCGTCATCTTTTTCAGTTGCACGTGCTTACGCTTTCGCTATATTTGTGTGTATATTTTAGTGCTTATACTTGCAACTTGATATCTTAAACAGTGCGAAGTAAGTGTTTACGATAAAGTTTTTTCGGTTTCATTTAAAAAACTAATGTTATGGCCGATATATTTGCGGAAAGAGCAGAAATAGAAAGTTTTCTTAAATTGAAAATTCCGGATTACCTGATCAGTTTATTGAAGTTCCATCAGTTTTCGAGTATAACAGTACTAGCTGAGATTACTGAAGAAAATATAACATCTATTGAAACTTTTAATAAGGAAGAGCTTTTTCAAATTTTTGACAGTCAAGATGAACTGAAAAAATATTATGGGCCAATTTTCTACAGATTTCCCGAAAAATTTAAAATTTTGGACGGCGAGAGAATCATCATTCGCAAAATGAGCCATTTTTGTCAATTAAAGTTGAAACAAGACAAGGGTTAATCTTTTTTTGCTCGTAACTTCTCGAGTACCCATACATCTGAAAAATTCAGCTCTACTTTAAGCGTACCGATATTAAACAACAGTAAAAAAAGGTCAAGTAACTGCTCCGAACCTGAATAAAGAGGAAAAAGAACTAAACATCCTACTGCAAAACTCAGCAAAATTGTTAGTTGATCAAGTAGGAGATGCGAAAAAGAAATCTTTACTAACCAATGCCATAACAAATGTAGAGGTCAAATGTAAAGTTAGAGAAGTAACCAATACCGAAGGCGAAATGGTGGAGATGTTTTTGGAAGCGAACCTGATATGTTCCATTTGTGATAAAAATATGACCGTAAGTTTATATTTCTCGATATTGCTATTTGGACTTTGGGTGATTGCAGAAGTTAAAAAGGACTTTGGAGAACTAGGTATAGAAAAAAATTTGGAAAAAAATGCTGACACCAAAGTCATAAACCTTAAATATACAGAATACGAGTTGGAAGACGAGGAAGAGGAAGATGAAGAAAAAATTTTGCCTTTTAAAATAAGTGACACCGATAGAAATACTATAGTATCAATTTACAGAACTATTAAGTCTGACACTACAAGAAAGTGATTATTTATTGTATTTTAGGTTATTTATATTTTTTTACGAAGAGAACATTTATTTTTTTTGTTTACCAAAGAATTTTTTTTGTTTTATTTATTAAATATTTTATAAGGAACAGAATGTTGTATATTTTCATCTTTTCTCACACTCCCTACATATATTTCTAAAAAATTTAAATTTTACTTCTAATAAACACAATCACACAGCCTGAAATGGAAAGTGCACTTTTAAATGCTCTGCCATAAACTTATAAGTACATTTCAAAATATTTCCATAAAAACGAAAATGCACTACTAATATACTCTTACGAAAACGTCCAAAACACTTTCATAAAAACGAAAATTCACTGCCAGTACACTGCCAAAACACTTCCAATACACTTCCAAAACACTTCCAATACACTTCCAAAACACTTCCAATACACTTCCAATACACTTCCAAAACACTTCCAATACACTTCCAATACACTTCCAAAACACTTCCAATACACTTCCAAAACACTTCCATGAAATTGGAAGTGCACTTCCAATAGTGATGTACAAAACACTTCCATTGATATTTACCCCTCGCGTATAACTAAACAGTTGGCAAACAAAAAATATGTTAATAGTAAACCCCTTAAAGATGAGCATGGAAAATTGATCACAGGCCAAAGAGAGCAACTGCAAAGATGGGAAGAATTTTTCAGGCAGAAACCAGAACAGATAGAAGAACCAGTTCAGTTAGAGGGAAGACAGGAAATGGAGTTGGACATTAACACAGAACCCCCAACAAAAGAAGAGATCAGGGCGGTAATACAATCACTTAAAAACGGAAAAACAGCTGGACCAGACAATATTAGCAATGAAATGCTTAAAGCGCATGACGAGACAATCTCAGAAGAACTTCACCTCATACTAAGCGAGATATGGCAAAGTGAACAGGTACCAAAAGAATGGAAAGAAGGAACCATTGTCAAACTACCAAAAAAAGGCGATCTATCAATATGTTCGAACTGGCGCGGAATTACCTTACTAAACACATACACAAAAATACTGTCAACTATCTTGGCAAAACGGATCACGAAAGAAACAGAGACACGGATGCGCCAGGAACAAGCTGGTTTTAGAACACAAAGAGCATGTACTGAGCATATAAACACCGTGCGTATAATCGTGGAGCAATCGGTTGAATGGCGCTCACCACTATACTTAGTATTCATAGATTTCAAACGAGCGTTCGATACAATTAATTACTACGCGCTGTGGCAAATACTGAAAATGAAAGGGGTGCCAAGAAAAATTATAAACATTATCCAACAAATGTATGAGGGATCCAGCAACAAGATAGTACACGAAGGGGAAATGAGTAGAAGTATTGAAATGTCACAAGGGGTAAAGCAAGGCTGCCCACTGTCACCGATACTATTCAATTTAGCGCTGGACTGGGTCATGCAGCAAGCGATTGGCGAACAAGAGGGAATGGTATGAAACATAGAGAAAAAGCTAAATGATTTGGACTATGCAGACGACATATGTCTATTTGCTCAAAAGCACACCGAAATGCAGAAAAAACTCCAAAACACCTCAGACATGGGCGAAAAAATTGGACTAGTAATAAATACAGTGAAAACGAAAGCCATGAGATTACAGACTAATAACACACGATCATTCCAAGTAAATGGAGAAGCGATCAAGGACGTCACACACTTTACGTACCTAGGCAGCATCATTTCAACAGATGGCGGCTCCGAACGTGATATAAAAGCTAGAATTGGGAAAGCAGCAGGTAGTTTCGGCACTCTTAAACAAATCTGGAATTCGTCACAAATAACACAAAACCTAAAATTACGTATATTTAATACAAACGTGAAATCGGTACTCTTATACGGTTCAGAGACATGGGCGCTAACTCGCGGTAATGTAAACAAAGTGCAAGTGTTTATTAATAAGTGTCTCAGAAAGATAATTAAAGCGAAATGGTCAGATTTTATACCAAATGAAGAACTGTGGCAGCGTACGAGGCAGGAGGAAATAGGAGTTCAAATCAAACGGCGGAAGTGGAGATGGATTGAACACATACTCAGGAGAGAAGATGGAAATATCGCAAAGACTGCACTGGTGTGGAATCCACAGGGGAGCCGTAGGAGAGGGAAGCCGACTACAACATGGAGAAGAACAATAATGAAGGAGGTCGAAGAAATGGGAAAGACCTGGAATGAAATCAAAGTTATGGCTCAGAACAGGGAAGAATGGAGGCGCTTAATTGAAGAAATACAATACAACTAGGAATATCAGAAGGACAATACTCACTTAAGAGATAGGACAGAGAGCGGATGGTACATCAGCCACCCTCTCAAAATTAGTCGATTTTTGAAACCTCGAATACCTCGAGGCCCTATGCTTCATCTTGGAGCGAAGAAGGACCCAAGAGAGCTAACGGATGTTATTCCCACCCATCCGTAGTCACTAATGACTGCTTTTGATGGTTATTCCGCCGGATCTTGTAAATAATGGGATTGGGAAATAATGCATTATACAGTTTTACTAATTTAATTGAATTTCTATCTATTCACACAAGAAAGTTTGGGAATGTACACTGTTCCTGCGAACAGACTGCATATTGTTGATTGATAATTATTGTTTTATATCTCCATCTCATACAACAGTTTGTTATGACATTACAAATCTCTTAGGTTAGGTTTTAGGGCGCTAACCTCAGGTAGAAGATGGCAAATAGACCACTATTTTTATATCAATTCATTAAAAACCATTTTATGTTACCGTCTAACCTTGTATAGAAGCTGAATAATGGATTTTTCACTATACTACGGCTTTTAAAATTAAAACACAATGAAGTTTGCAATAATTGTTGTGAGCTCAAAATACCGCTGTTGGACAGTTACTGTGTTTATGTGCAACCATTAAGATGGTCAAGCAGACACTCTTTTTTCGAAAAACAAACGCCACATTTATTTTATCCGAAGAACACTTTTTCATGTTAATTCTTTCTTCCTTCCAGGCAAATTGTCCGAACTTGCAACTATTAGACATATCTAATATTCGAACGTTTGCTCATAACACTGCTCTGCTTCACATTGAAAAACTACAGACTGGATGTCCAAAACTTCGGGTACTACGAATTACTAACAGTCAAGTATGGCTTGCGCCCATTAGTTTATCGAACCAGGTAAATTATTTCCCTTTACCGTTTGCACATGCAATGAGTTTCATTGAATTTCAGGTGGCCTCGCCAGGATTTCCCATGCTGGAGGAGCTTTCCTTGGCTGGTATCGAGGATGATCAAATTACTGCTCGTTCAATAGATGATGACGGCATAGAAAGAATTCTAAAAAACAGCAATAAACTTCGTTTGTTAGATGTACGTGGCTGTCTGCGACTTACAGATTCAGGTTTAGTACGAGTACCTGCCTGGGACCTGGAACATCTTTTCTTAAGTGGTTTGCTTTTCAATTTTAACCAAAAAATATTTATAATTGTTAAATTTTCTAATTTGTAGCATGTTATGTGACACGGATACAAAATTCCGGTTTGGAATTAATACTGCAGAAATGGAGCCACAGCTTACTTGAAGTGGACTTGGCTTGGTCTACAGCAACATCTTCACTGGATGCCGCTGTTTTTGTATTGGCAGAAAAGGGTGCAGACTCACCTTTAAGGTTTTTATTTTCAACTGACTAATAGTTCCAATTTCACTCTTAATGCAACTTGCAGGGTGCTAAACTTGTGCGGTTCGTCTGTAAGTTTGGATCCAGTCAAAGCAGTTCTAACCAGATGCCCAAAACTGCATTCCATAAACTTGCAGTCCTGCCGAGCTCTGCCCAGGGGCATAAAGCGTTTATACACTGGAGAAGCTGTAACAGAATTGCGACAGAGCCTACAGGACAAACCCAAGACTGAAAGTGGCAAAGTAGATACAGAACATACGTCCTCTGAAAAACTTGCTTCTGTTTAGTGAGAGATGCGCGGTTTTATAACTGAAGAATTGAAGTAATTCTTTTGTTACTTTGGCCATCGGCAGGTTTGCAATCTTCAATGAAATTTTGCTGTAACAACAATTATGGAACAGGTCATAAAATATTGCGAGATCGACGATGAAAGTGTTGTAAAGTACCTGTAATTGTATATGTAGAAATTATACTTTCTAGAGTAGAGTAAACACCAACGTTTTAGAGGAGAATGTGAAAGGATAACTATTTCAAAGTTTTTGTTTGTTCTTGCAAGTGGAGCCCCCCACTTGGAGTGAAAGATTAGTTTGCTTGCATCTTTAGTGAAAAAAGCACCGGTGGCGATATACTATAAGCCCTTGTGCGATCACGTTTGTAAAAATTTTGCAGTTTTAATTTTTCTTATTGGATATGTCACGATGTGGTTTTTACGCACTTTGTTTTGTAATTATTTATATAATTGATGTACTATTATATAGCTCCGTACTTTTTCATAATTTCTCACATTTTATAACTATTTTTAAGGCACATTTTTCAATTTGGCACAGTGAAATCACCCACTCCAATTAGTGTAAAATTACGTGAAGTTTTGATGAATATTTTTCAGAGTGCTAAAACATACCTAGGAACATTGGTGTAAATTCTCCTGTGTTTTTGTTATCTTTAGTGAAACTAGAGAAGTCTATAAACATCTAGCACCCTTTTATAAATAAAACCAGTTATTTAGAATAATAATAATAATAATAATAATATCTACTATAAAAGTGATAGAGAAATTTATATTAAGAACTATGTAGATGTATAGAGAAATGAAGTTAATTTATAATTATTTGTTCTTTATGTACCTATTTAATGTACACGTATCCTGTAGATAGTTTTAAATGATAATGGAAAATATGTAACATTATTGGCCAACATTATTATTTGTACCATAAAAGAAATTTTTATCTTCTAAATTTTTAAGGATAACAAATGGCCTTAATATGAGGTTTGTGGCAGTTTTGTACAGACAGAAATTAACTTAGTTTTTAAAGAAATATGTGGTGTATAAACTGCTTTCTTAAAAATAGAATTGTAAATTTTTATAGAGCAGTCGAAACAGGATGAGCAATTTGTATATAAAAATATTAACGTCTAATTGATTTAATAAAAGTGTCTTTTCTTTTAAGATAATCTCTGTAGAGTTTTGTTCTATTTGAATAGCTCGTCATAAGGGAAATACTGGCCAATTTCATGACACAGCGCAGAATTTTGTACAAAATTTTTAGAAAATCCTGTCTGTGAGCTTGTGCAAATAGGTGGAAATTACTTTGACACAAATACTTTAATATACTAATACAGGAAACTCATATAAGTTTAGCATGATCAAATGTGGGACATTGATAGTGGCGTCATCTAAGCAGTTTGGTGGGCAAGTTTCAGTAAATTTGGATAATCAGTTTACTGTTTTAAATTCATGTTAATAAATAAAAACCTAACCCTACAAAATGTTATAAACTAAACCACTTATTTAAACTTGCAAAGTAAAGTAAAATGGCATTTCCTTTAAATGTGCACAAATGTTTTCGACAGCTGCCAAATACAAATCTTAGTGGCCCACCAAGCCGCACGGAGCGCTGCAGTCACTGTCACGAGATTTTAGGCAAAGTTTCCTGTATTAATATATTATTAAAGTATTTGTTTGACATCTGTGAAAAAACTGTCAAAATCATCACGTGACTGTTGATAAAGTAGAATTCTAACAAGATTTTAGGTTAATGCATAAGTTCGTAGCGCTTTCATTTATTTATTTTACAGGAACGCCCGACAAAGCAAACAAGCTGCAGCAATAGAGAACGCGAGCGAGATAAGAGAAAGTGTGTGGGGGATCGGCGGGGCGGGATAAACATACTTTTCTCTGCCCTCTGTGATTGTTAATAAACACTAAAAATTCCTCGTTTGCGCATTGATGCGAAGCCGATTTTAAACAAAATTCTGTAGGTTGTAGAACTTGAATCTACAGAATTTTGTAAAAACACTTTGAACAAAATTCTGTGCCCTGTCGTATAGGCCTAAAATAATAGTGTGTGAAATTGTGTATTACATATTCACCACCTGGTGGGCAACTTTGCTAAATTTTGTTTTGTGCTGTACATTGATAATTAACGGCAGTATATGTTTGCATCACAAAAAAATTTGAATTTGAAATAATCGGGAATTGAATAAATTACTATGTTTATATCAATGAGAAAAAATCAGAAAAACCTACGAAATTTTAATGTATTCTAACTTAGTCCAAATATAGCCAAAATTAAATCGTATCAGCCGGTGGAGGACAACATACAAGTTGTTTAACAAATATTTACTACAAGTTAAAAGTGAATATATTGTTTCTATTGTGTTATGGGTTTGGGAGTTGTGGAGACCAGTTTGTACAGAATCAAAAAAATGTGATTATGTCCTTGTAAGATGCAAATAAACTCTAAACTGCGAAACCCGAATACTTGACGATCGATTTAATGATTTATATGATTTAAAATTGATGGTTAATCTTACCCTAAATCAAACCACATTGAGGCGCGGCATTTCACAGAAAATAGAATAAATATACTATAAATATTTGGAAAACATCTCCATGGAGCAAGTTGTTGCTGTGTAGAACATCTTGTTATATCAAAAAGTAATTCTAATTACTTACTACACCAAATTGTGTATTGTATTATTTTGTATTTTGATCAAAGGATAATTTAATAACATCACAATAAATGTATACGTGCCAACAGCAGTAGTGGCAGAAAAAGATAAGGAAGCTTTTTACAATGAGCTCCAAATACTACATGATAAAATGCTAGCAACAGTGGTGGGAAAACTTGCACTGCATCAGGAAACAAATAACAATGGATGGAAGTTAGCTCAAAATGCTGAAACAAACGATTTAAAAATCATTAACACTTGCTTTCCACACGAGGAAATCCACTTGGGAACCTGGACAGGCCCAAGTGAGTGCTAATCAAATAGATCATTTGATCATAAATGAAAGATGAGCAACATCAATTAAAGATGTTAAGAGTCTATACAGGGGCCAACTGCGACAGTGACCATTAATAATTGTTAAAGTAAATGAGAAGTAAAAAAATGATCCTTGAATAAGAAAAGAGAGGTACACAGAAGAATTCGTAAATCAATATACAGGGTGCCTATTTAGGTAATTTCTTTTTCTTACTATTCTGATATTATTTGTTGTCTAAATTTAAAAAAATAAAGCGGTACCATGTTAAGAGTTTAATAAGCTTTCCAAATATAAAAAAAACTGTTCCATTTAAAAAAGTAATCTTCAAAATGATGCTCTTTTGTTTTTCAAGTGACAACATCCATCGTAGATGGTTGGAAAGAGCGCCTAAAATTACTTAAGATTTGTTTTTGAATTTTTCAATTAGTTTGATTCTGACGAAAATAATGAGTGTGTAGTGGAAAATCAGCCGCCCTGTATAGTAAGAACTTGCAAAAAAAGAATACTTCATTACCTAAAGATTGTTTCACACTTAGAGTGCAGTACGAGCGGTATAGGCAATGCTTTTTAGATAGCTCAAAAATGCACAGCGATGCCGCTACACACCTATTATACTATATTTGGTGGTTTGGTGTAACGAACTCCAGAGGTCCTTAAACAGCATTAATATATTGAGAGCAAATACATTCGTATGCAACAATATTATTTATATTTTGATTGAATGTTTTAATGCCATTGTTAAACGTGTGGACGCCTACTTGGTGTTTAACTGGTATACAATGGCATTATAAGGGTGTAACTGAGGGATTATAGGATTAAGAGGTAATGGTTCTGTTGCCCGAACAAACAGTTTTTAAAATATATCTGACAACACCAATACCCGTAAACCCAATGCTGCACTCTAAGTATGAAACAATCTATAGATGAGAGTAAAATTACAGATGAAAAGCCAAATATAGAATCAGAATGAAATACTATGAAGAAATCAGTGGTAACAGCTGCAGCAGAAGTGGTTGTAATCAGTCAAGGAACAATAAAAAAAGATTGGTTCTATGAAGATTGTAGGCAAGCAAAATAAGGCAGTTTTGCTAGTTTTAGTCGGACTTGGATATCTTATTCTCCTAGTACCCACCATACCTGGTGAGCGTTTGTCGATCTGCTACCTGGGGAATTATAGTTATAGGCCACGAGTAATGTTTGGCCCAATGCAATTTGATTTATTCTTCTTCAGAGCCCTACAATCCTGGATGGATGTTGTCTTTCTCCAGCGTTTTGCCCCAGTTGCTTCTATTTTTTGCAATTGTCTTTCAGTTATTTACGTTTGAGATCCCTTTTCACCGCATCCACCCATTTGTTCCTTGGTTCGAGTCTCTTGCATTTGATATATTTAATTATGCCTGTTTCATCATACAGAACTTTGATTTTGAAATTAAACCTCTTTCTCCATTGCCCTCCTTCTTGTATATCATTTAGAATTGTATATATTTTGTGCTGAGTGTGAGGCCTCTAGCAAGGTTTCCCCGATCAAGTTCTTGTTTCCGTTTTACCATGTATTACTAACGTTTCCATCGCGAACATAATCTTATAATGGACAGTTCCTCCAGTGCGTAGTATAAAGTAGACCGGACACTATCTGCACTGGGCAACTATTGTTTGTTATTACCTGTTTCCTCTGCAAGTTTCAATCAAAAAAATCGTTGACAATTGCTTTGGCTGACAATATTACATTTTTAATACTTTAATGTATGTTTTGTAAACGTTAAATTGAAGTTTATCCCATGGTAGTATTTTCACAGCAGCATTCTGAATAGTCGCTCGCCCGGTTCTTTTCTTAAGGGATTTTGACTGAACTATACATTTTCAAGATATTGATAGTTCACTTATTTTAGCGTAAAAGATTACCGTGGCGTTATTTCCAGACAATTTTACTACCATATATCCACAGAAATTTGTTTTTAAATTATATTCATGTATTCTATAAAGTACTAATCAACCAAGCCGATTTGTGTTTTTGTACATCTTTTAAATGGGACAATATAAATAATTTAAGATTGGTCATAGCTGTAGCCATTAAATTGTAAATTATTAATCTTGTCCAGTACTTCATATAAGTTCCTTATTTATAATTTCACTGTTTTCCAAGACTACAAAAATGTACGAAAAGGACTAATTCATATGAAATACTTGTAATAATTAAGTACTAAAAATTTGACTGCCAATAGAGTATGTATGATATCGTGACTTTGTGTTTTCTAGCCATCATTTTAAATGGTCGGGCTATGTTCTATGTTTAATAAATAAATTTAGAAAATTGAACACAACTAAATATACACAAACTGTGCTAATGTAGGGATTGTAGGCACTAGGCAGAATCTCATGAGATAATTAAGACAATAGTGACTGCCCTATATCGGTATTTTGTAATTTCGTTAATGTATTATTGTAAAAACATAAAGCTATTGGGGATGGGCCGCTATAGGGGTCAGTCGGGTTCCGCACCGGAAACCTAAGCCCCTCTTCAGCCAGTAATGGGAATATTAAGGACAGGAAAACCAGGAAAATTGGATAAGGGAATTTCGTGGATGATACTGTCCCAGCATTTACCTGTATGACCCAGGTCCCACGAAATACCTGAGTCAGGACAGAGAACCTGGGGCCGGGGGTTCAAACCCAAGACCTCTTAAATGAAAAGTAAAACCTTTGTCACTGAGCCACTTTCGTAGGTAACTAAATAGGTGTAATTTAGATGCCTTATTACTGTGACAATATTCAGTGGCGCATATTACAGAAATCTACTTTAGTGTCTTGTCATGTGTCAAGCAAAAGGTTATGTACATAATTTTCACAATTACTCTGCTAAACTTTAAAATTTCTACATATACATTTAATTAATTTATATTAGTGAATGTAAGTGTTTTCGCTCTTTTCTTAATTATGTTTTAGGGAAAATAGTGTACATAAATATTATAGTTGTTCACTTAATCTTCTGCTTGACGAATGGCAGGACACTAAATTAGATTTCCGTGATGTACGCCACTGAAAATTATCATAATAAATAAGCTTTCTAAATTAGGTACCTCTGTTTACTTGTCAGAAATTCTCGATATGTGAAAGACAACTGTATCTATTTGATAAGATGCCTATAATTTTTGTAATATTGGATTATATCAATAAAGAAGAATAAAGAATACCACCTTATCTATAAATTTCTCGGACCCATGGAATGCGTTACTGTAGCAACCAGCATTTCCCAGCGGTATGGACAGTGCAATCAGCTTTCTTCAAGATGATGTCACGTCCGCTGGGAAGGCAAGAGGGATTGAGAAACGCATCCCATCAATATCAAGACCACCACACTTCCACCGGCACTACTACGGAGAGGTCGATGGTATCCAAGCTGATCACATTTCATTATTATTATTATGCGTGTTACTGTAGTTATGTTCGATATTTATTAAATCTTTTATTACATGCAAAGTGTACATTTATTTACGCTAAACATGTTTCATCTTCTTCTGCTATTCTGCATCCTGGCTGCTTTTTTTTTTATTGTAGTACAATCAAAACTACAAATAATGAAAATTATGTCAAAACTATACAGGGTGTTTTTTAATAAGTGTCTGATATTTCACAGCACAAATCCTCAAGTATTTCTAAGATAAAAAGTTCATATAAACTTGTAGTCAAAAACGTTTCGTTTCGAAGATACAGCGTGTTAAAGTTTTATTTTTATTTTCATTTTTAGATCTGTCTCTCTCATTTAAATAAACAACTACAGAATAAACTTACTAGCCTACTTGATCCTTTTATTTCCTTATTACAGTTTACATTACCCCATCCGATCATTTACGGCTTACTTGATTGTCAGGACTATTTAAATTCAATGTTATTATTTTTATCATACATGAATGGATATCTTGGTAAATAA
>JABXWE010030829.1:0-38554 GCA_014611495.1 Limonius californicus
GCTGACTGCAACCAGGATTGTTAACAATGCGGTTCTTACAACTTTTGTTAGTCAACTTCAATCACTTTTAATTAAGTGTATGAAACAGATCAGGTAAGTAGCTTTGTTCATTAATATTTTAATTCAACCAAGATTGCTTTTGATGAATTATAACTTTATTTATATTTCAGGAACGTTGAAAATAATCAACACAATTCGAACTCCAAACTCCAGGTTAGTTTTATTTTTATAAATTAAACACTTTCGCAGATTTAACTTAGATAAGATTTATTAATCATGCCAACACATAACAATCACATAACATACGTATAATTTTTTTTAAATGAACTTCATCGAATATACACAAACTTTTAACCTTAAAACAGAATGTAAATAAACCTTGGCCACGCGCAAAGTTTGCAAAATTAGACTCTAATAAAGTTTACACACAAATAAATAAGATGTCAAAATACAACATTTTAGGGCTCCCAACATGACCCGATGGACAAGGCAAAAACAGCTTGTCTACTCGCGGCACAAATAGACATGCCTATCATCATTCCCTAAGAGGAATAGTCGCACGCAACTACTGACTTTGAATCAAGCAAGGCACTCACGCGCGCCCGAGTTTTAGCTCCCTTGTGGCCGCCTTCGGCGCCCCTTACGCGCTGCACTTCCGAAGTAATTGTAAATGACCTTTTCCTCTGATCAGGTATAACTTGGTCATGCCTTTATTCATCATTACTTATTTTCAAATAACATAGGTTTACATAAATAATCAGCGCTAATTAATCCAATTTCAGGTAGAATATGGCTTTCTCGCATCAAGAAAATAGTATCTTTTCAATATAATATAAGAAGCAAAAATAGCATAGTATAAGCATTAATTAGTTTAGAATAATTACATAATTTAGGGTAAATAACATGGCAATATATATATATATATATATATATATATATATACTGATTTAATACGGTTTTTATTGAAATTTCAATTAAAAGTATCAAGAATTTCTTAACTGAATTTGTATAAACTTTACGTTGAAGGTATTCGCTAATTCTCAACACGCCGGAGGAGACGTTCGAAAATTCTTGATATTTGACTAAACAATTAGCAATTAGGGGCGCGATCTATAACCGCGGATTGTCGATACCAGTGGTTATTTTTAAACGTGTTCTTGCGGCGCTAACTTCATCAGGTGGGAAGGCCGGGCCGCTAACGAGCGCCTATTAATTGGCTTTCCCTGCTAGGCGGTGCTAGTCAAGCTCGTTAGTTGATTACGTGCGCTCCATATTTGAAAAGGGGCTTCTGTACAAAAGATAAAGCCGGTTTAAAATGAAAAGTCAAAAATCCAAGATTCGAATCACGGACGCCACACAATTTCGGTCGGATAATTCGGCTCTCAATTAAAATTCTGCCTTATTATCCTGCTTGGGTTTTAAGTAGCATTTGATGTGATTTTGAGCAAATAAATAAACATGGAATTTATCGAAACGAAAGTGCTTGCATTTAGTTAACTAATCGCCCCTTGTGACACCGCGAATATACAGGTTTTACGGAGCGAAATAAAAAGGGTTGAAACTGGCAGAAAATGCATCAGTTAAAAGTTTGGATGAACAAAATTTATTCTTTTTCTCGGTGGTGAATACGGATTGCTTGAAATTAAAATATATTTGATTAATAGTATTTTTGTTGTGCTGATATTGATTTTCATTAAGAGTAATCTGGTATTATGTGCAGCAGTATAAATATCGGGAATTAAAAAAAAACTGACTGGATATACGCAAATAATTTTCACTTTACATTTTTAATTACCTAGAAATTTTTTAAAAATTCCCGGCTACGGTTACAGACTATATTTTTCAATTTCTAATTTAATTTAAGTATCTCTTAGCCTGAAATTATACCTAAATTTAATTCTATGACAATTTCGAGAAAAATTGGTATCGGTTTGTTTACATGTTTCACTTCCTTGGTAGCATTGAATAACTTAAACTAAGATGTATTCTACAGCCTTTTAACTATGTGTTGGTATTACTTTGGAAATATTACAATCCGCAGAAGTTGGTTAGTTTAAACCTGAAACAACTCTTGCCTATATTTCTTATACGTAAAGAAGCCCATATGAAACACAGTCTGTATATCAATTATTCTAAATATTGTCAACATGATATAAAATACAATGGAATTAAAGTTAAAGTTCAGCTGTGTAACTTATAGTTAGTGTTTGTTTGTTAGTTTTTTTTTTTTGTTAGTCCGCATCATCCCATTGTTTACGGAAACAAAATAATTGATAGAACTTAACGACAAAGACAATATAATGCAAAGTCCATAGCAATTCGCTGATACACAAACTAGAAAACTGGGTGTCATATATACCTACTGAATTTTATTGCAAACTTGTAAATGTAACTTTGAATGTCAAATTTTATTCATTACTATAATAAAACTGTTTACAGAAGTGTTGGTCGACCAAATAAAAATGTTAAAGGGATGCGTTCAAAAAGTAAAATATGTCAGTGTGAAGGAAGAGCTTTTTAAATGAACAGCGTTCTAGCGCTCTCGTTTGTAGGGTTTAAAAATCCTTTAGCGCTTTTATCTGCACTTAAAATCTGTTCCACTGACTGCTCCAATAGTTGTATTCATATTCATCTTTGTGGCAAAGCAACGGCGTTTAAGCAATTCAGAATAGAAGCAAATGAGCATCTTTGATGTTCGAAAAAGGAAGCTTAACGGGAGAAACTCTAAAATTTATAATATCGTTACGGAATTTCAAAATCTATGCTACTGTAGAAGAGCCGCAAAAAGTAGAGTAGAAATCTCTTTAAATTTTAGTCGAGATAAAAGAAACGGCCGCGTAATGAAAGCCTGTTTTGAAATTCCAAATTCGGGGAGTCCCCGCTGTTTGCTAATGAAACTGACATAGGTTTGGAGCAGAATTTGATTACTGATTTATTGTAATCTCAGACTTGCGTTCGAGAGAACATCTGCTGAGCTAAATTCTAGCGGTTAGTCTCCGTGAAATGCAGTGTCAATATTTCCACAGAGTTACATCCATTAATATTTATCAAGGTGTGGCCATATTGGTCGTAGGCAGTATTTAAATAATTGAGTTACGTTTTCAGGTCACAGCCTACAGCGAGGTACGCTTATGTTTGTGCATGTTACGTACTAAACGTAGGCTGTTTGAAGTGGTCCCAGGAGTGCTTACTATTTCAATTATTTTCCTCTTCGGCGTGGAAGCCCCAAAGTCCAAATCTAAATATATATATACCGAAAGTCTCTTGTAAAATTACTTAACGATTCTTTTAAATAACAAAATTATTTGGCAGTTCTATATTTCCAAACAAATTAACACTCAATACGTGACAAAATCCTAAGAACCTAGTTGTAATTGAAAGCTAAGGGATTTTTAATTTATTCGTGTATATATCGAATGTTGACGCCGGGAGTTCAAAAAAATGTTACAAAATATTGCTTAATTTTCAATACACCATGTTGTCTTAGTACTAACTTCGGAGTATACAGGGTGGTACATTTTTCAAGCTCGGTTAAATTTGAAAAAAGTTGCGCTTCTTCATGATGATTGAAAATCTAAAAAGGTTATGTTGGTTATTTGAAAAGCTAATTTTATTGTCTATCTAATCCAGTATGGCGGCCATAATATATAAAAAGTTGACTATCGCAGCTTGAAATCTAAAACGTCTAGAAAAACAGAGTGGTTAAAAATATAGAGTTATCAAGTTCAAATTGAAATAGAGTCATTCAGAATCGCTACGAAAAAAACGCAACTTTTCTCTAATTTAACCGACTTGGTATTTCTTACCATTTCCGAGATACAAATGGGGAGCATCGCAAAAACTTACCACCCTGTATAACGATAAGTTAAATATGTAATCGAGTGAAATCACATTCTAGTATTCTTAATTTTATTTTTTTTAATGTTATTTATTTTGAGAATCTCTATTATGCCTTTGAGATGATAGTCATGAATTTCGAAACATCCCGTATACTAGCTAAACGCTATACTTTTCTTTATTTAGCCCATTGCCGGCCAATGTTTAACCCCCGCGTCTGTTTCCACATATATCTCTTTGAGTCTGTTCTGTGCTTTCCTAATGAATCCAAGTTTTTCTGTTCAATTCCTTGAATCCGTTCCGCAATATTCACATTTTCCGAAAAGATTATGTCGTGTTCCAAAATAATTTCCCCAACCTAACCCAATGTAATATTAACTTAACCTAATCTAACTTTTCTTTAATGGTGTATTTTCTCCAACTTTCTTTTGATACATTCGAAAAACATCTCTTGCTAAATGAATTTGACTTTGATTATTGACTGATGAATTCCTCGCTTGGGATTTCCACAAGAAAATATAGGAAAAGTTAAATATGCGGCTATAAAATATAGTTAATGCTTTAAATTAACATTTTTGACACGCCCAGTATAAATGGATTTCCAAAAAAATGCAGAACAAGCGCGAAGGTACGTTACTTGCGGTTGCTTAGTTAATCTGGAGGAATATTTAAACATTTTCTGTCCCCTATTTTGATAATAAAATATATATCATATAGCATATGTGGTGTAACACCGGTAGCGTTAGATTGTGTCCCTTTAATGCAATTCTCAGAAATGCATTTAGTTTCAAAAACTCAGAGTAATTAACTTTCTCCATTTTCAACAGGTAGTATTTTATCTGAATATGTTGGTCCAATGGTTAGAGTACTGGGCTTCGGTGTGGGAGGTCCAGAGTTCAAATCCCCAATCAGATGCTTGGCGGAAAGCCAATCTAGTCGTTTTAAATAATTCGCTACCTGCATTAAAGTAAATAAGGGGTAATAATGCGCTTGTTGAATGCGTGATGCCCACCACATTATCACGTGCTATGAATTTGACACGCGGCAACCATGTGATAGAGGAAGGTTGTGGGAGATCTGACCTTCTGCATTGCAAATCAAACTCGTCCATGCGGTGTAGAGCATCACTATTACTATTATTATTATTGTTATTATTATTACTACTATTATGCACTATTTCCGTTGGAAGTTCGCCATCGTTTGACACCCTACATAACATCAATAGTTGTTTTAATAATTATTAAGTTTTAATTTCAGGGAAATAAGAAACTCCCGTACGCTTCAATTCAAAACATGTAACTCGTTACATGCTATGTTCTTACAATTAAATGAAGATTGAGCGTATTGTTCTTCAGGTTAAAATAATGCACTTTGTGCACAAAATCCGAGTCGGGCAGTTTGCGAGAAGCAATTATCATGCAAGTAAATTAAAAAAGAGAAACAAAGACAGCAACCGATACAGCGGTAATAAAATCGCGGTCTTCGTAAGTTACGGCGTCGCTTTGTCCATTTAACTTTCCGCTCGTCCGCGTGGAATATTTAGTTTGCGTTCGCGAATTGTCTTTCTGTTGGAGCTGGTGAACGGTGGGACTAATCGATTACGGTGCCGAACCGTGGGGCCTGGTGCGTGAAGCAAATCGCGAATCGTGATCGCCGCATGACATCAAGCGTAATAATCGGACACCGCGCCAAAAGTTACAAAGGATTTCCGAAGCTACATAAAGATATGGCTTTCGAACTTTTGCATTGCGTGGGATTAGAGATTGCTTTCAGATTAACGCTGCCAATTTCGACTAATGATATCTTAGTATCCGATTTTGCATTTTAGGATTCTTGGTAGAGGATTTCACAAAACTTCACCACTCGGGCTGTTTGCGAGATTCTGATCAAATAGTATGACGAATAAACGAATACAAAGCAAATATAAATTAAATTACAATAATATTAAATATTCGGGAAGCAGTCTAAAGAGGCATTTTTTAAAGTCATTTTAAGCAGCTTGAATCTCTGAGATCAACCCGAAACGAATTTTATTTAATATTAACTTCACTTGTGAGAAGAGCTAGAAGTCGGAGATCGGGTAAATACGGCGGATGCCGTACCATGCCAACCATTTCCTTGTTGGCCAAGAACTAACGGATGAAAAAATACTTGTAGCATGAATTTTGTGCACACTGTTTCAAGTTTAACTGCTCTGTAAAAATTTATTGCAGTGAGCTAAACGAGATGTTCGAATTAAAGGCTGATTTTGAAATTGTCAATCTTTTGAAAGAACGAATCATTTCGTTGGCTTTTGAAATATTTTCTGGTGTTCTCGAAATTAAGGAGCTATCTCAGTGCCATTCGTCTTTAACTGACTGCTAACCACCACGAAATCATATAAACCATTTGTACAAAGTCTTTAGAGTAACAGTTCCACCTCTATAAACATTTAGTAACATACATAATAACATAACATAATAAACTTGGCAACACTGTTGCAATTACTTTAACGGAATGAAATAAACAAAGTAGACCATCTGGTACTAATAATGATTATGCAAAAGGCACATAATAGTATGTAATTTAGAATTACGAGCTCCCTTAGGATGCTCCTTTGAAACAATTTTTAAGTAAATAGTGTATAGCTTATTGAAATTAATATTTTATTTACTAATAAACTACATCTGCTCAAAATGCGCTCCATCAGCTTCCATGCATTTGGTAGCTCGCACAACAATCGCCTGTTTTACACTCTCTAGCATTCGCTCATCAACAGTTGCTGCTGCTTGATGTTTTCTGTTAATTAATTCTTCCTCATTGTCAACAGGCGTTAAATACACCAGATTTTTTAAGTGCCCCCATAGGAAGAAATCCAAAGGCGTCAGATCTGGGCTCCTAGCAGGCCAGGGCACTGGTCCTCCACAACCTACCCATCTTTGTGGATAATGCTGATTAAACCACTGTCGCACCAATGCCGCAGAATGTGAAGGAGCCCCATCTTGTTGCACCTACATATCACGCCGAACCAGAACAGGAATGTCACCGAAAAGACAAGGGAATTCTTCATTTAAAAAATTTACATAGTTATCTGCATTCAGTCTTCGGGGTAGTATAAATGGCCCAACAAGTTTATTGCCGATTATTCCTGCCCACACGTTCACAGAAAAACGAACTTGATAGTTTTGCACTTTCAAAGCTTGGGGATTTTCATGTGCCCATACATGTTCGTTATGAGTATTGCAAATACCATTTCTTGTGAATGTTGGTTCATCCGTCCACAACAGCTTATCCAGGAATCTTGGATTTGCTCTGTTCGTTTCCAAAAGCCACTCACAAAAATTTCTCCTAAGTTCGTGGTCGGTATCCAACAAATGCTACACCCTTGTTTTATGAAATGGATGTAGCCCATCATCTTTTAAAATTCTTTGCACGGAAGACTTGGATGATTCAAAATTTCTGGCAATCGAACGAACACTTATACTCGGATGCTGACTTACAAACTCCAAGCCGTTTTCTTCCAAATTAGGATTTCTAACTCTTCGCGGCCGACCTGCATTAGAATGACTTGGAAGAATATTTTTAGTCTCCCTAATTCGTTGCATTGCAGCCCGTATTACAGTATGGCATGGATGTCTCCGAACAGGAAAACGGTCGGCATAGACCCTTGAAGCTTCGTTGTAATTATCATCGCATTCGATAAGAACCTAAATCATGTCTGCATATCCACTTGCAGTATAATCCATAGTAACGTAAAGTAAATTAAAGAATCCAAACACAAAATAGCTTAAGTAAACAAAATAATATCTGTCACTGTCACAAAATTTGGAAATTCGAAATAAAAACATTTTTCCAAAATCACGTTACCCGCTTAACTTGCTTAAATTAACATTTTTGTCAGCTTTAGATTCTATCAGTTCTTTCAACAAATTGATTAATGCTTTAAATCATGATTTGAAGGTGATTTTAGGTTATAATAGACTTATTTATTGATAAATTAATGATCTTATTTAAATATTTGTGACTATAAACTAAATATACGATGTTGAAGGTGAACAGGTCCGTGTGGGAAAACTAAGCCTCGGAGACAAATTTTGTTCTTAGGTTTCTTGTTCAGAAAGCATACGAGAACACGGCTACCTGAAGCTTTAGTGGTAATTCTGGGACACCCTGTATGTATATATAAATTAACGAAAACGTTACACGTAGCGATGTTCAAGATGACTCCAAATTTGGACATCCGGTCTTTCAATGTGCGTTATTAATTATTCAGTAGGTTTCCAGGTCGTACACAACGAGTGCAGCTGCCCCCCTTCCTAGAAGCCTTTTGCAAGCCGAATTGGCATCCCGCCCCGCCTCACAAACAGACGTTTCAATTCAGTAACACTACAAAGAAAACCAGAACGTGTAATTAATATTGATTAGTAGCAAGTGTACCTAGAACCATCTGTCGTGAAATCTCAGAACAATTTCGCCGTTCGCCGCTATTCTCCTTGCATCCGAAAACGCCAGATGGTTCTGGAAACTGAATGCTTCTAGCAGCGTTGCACCTAACCAGTGTTGCCATTGCTACGGCAATTGTCGTATTCTAAGGCAATTGGACAAACATATTAAAAAATCTACGGCCTAGATGGATGATGTTACTGGAGAACTGGGCCTTTGATGTAATTTGTGGATGACGAAGAATTTACCTGTAGACTAATTAAGGGATACAGAAGTCCTTGGCCTGTTTAAAATCAGTATTTTTTTCCTAGCCTTGAGGAAAGCACTCTCAATTTTAAGCACTATTCTATGCACTGCGGCGACCGTAGAACGATCCTTCAGTGCACTTCGAAGAGTGAAGGCCTGGCTTAGGAGTACTATGGGAGAGGAAAGGCTGACTTGACTGGATTCTGCCTGATGATAATTTGTATAGTTTTTATTAGTTCTTGTATTCCTATGTTCTTTTTATCTTATTTTGTTTACTTATAATGAACTTTACGTTCAATGATCATGCAATTTGTACATGGCATACGGTTTCTCTAATTGCTAATGCTCACATGACAGAACAAGCATATAGGGCGCATTTTCCACACTGGAGGCATCCTAGAGAAAATGTATTTCGAAGCATGGACCAAAGTGTTTGTGAAACTGGTTCGTTTATCAAAAGAAAACCGAACGCTGGCCGACCAAGGCAAAGGCGCACAATACAACTGGAAGAGCAAATTTTAAACGCAACACACGAAGATGCCTCCGTGAGTACCCGGCAATTAGCTGCAACATTAAATATCCCTAGAAATAAAACCGTAGGGACCCCGGTGGAGTCATGCGAATACGCGCTGCCACTCGAGGTCACAGTGGAATTCGGCCGATCGGTTGGGGTGTTCGAATCCCGACAAAGGCGACCGCATTCCACTTAGTTAAGTTTAGGGTGCATATTGTATGAATGGTTAGTTTGTAACGGACACCCGCACCCCCTAAAGTAATGCGAAAGCGATTCCGGCGGGGGAGGGGGCAATATTATGTATGAATGCAAAAAAGTAACAAGATCGTACATTTGATTTTACGAGAAAACCTTTTTTATTCGCATCATGGCTGCAAAGTTCAGCCTCTCTATGAAAATGATAACACATTCCGATTGAATATTTGCAACACGATTTTAAATAGAATTCGGGACAATCGTGGCTTCGTATTCTTTAAAGCAATAAGTGGATGTCTACCAGAGATGGTGTGTTTAATATGCATAATACTCACTATTGAGCTGAGTAAAACCTACACGAATTTCGTGACCATGGTCACGAAAGAAGGTTTTCGATTAATGTATGTCTGGGCATAATAAACCACAGGGTTGTTCGACCAACTTAACTAGCAAATAGTCTTAATGCCGATGAATACCTCAACGTTTTGGAACAAGTTATTGATGATACTAGCCCATATGATAAACATGCATGATGGAGCTCTTGCTCATTTTACCCGTATTGTAAGAGAGTGGTTGAAGGAATATTTCCCAAAAAGATGAATTGGTCGTTAAGAGGATTGTACCGTGAAAACCAAGAGGGAATACATACATCAAGACAGAGCAAATATGTAGAAGGCAGAATAAAATTTAACACAAAAGCTGTACCCAGTTTTATTCAAGAAGACAAAACAAGTAGTACACACAATGTATTACAAGGATAATAGCATACTTGGGAACACACAAACACAATTAGAGAAATAAGCAGAGTATTTTAAATGAGAGACCAAAATCGGACTACAGGGAAAAGATAGGGGAAACGATCAAACGAATGAAGAAATATAAAAATGCCCTGGTGGAAACGGCGGCTGATAAAATATGGAAGTGTGGCAGTACATGACAATATTTTGCAACTAATAATATATAGTAATAAACGATATACAACAGAAGGAATAGATACCAAGAAAGTGGGTTCATATCACGTTATACTCTATATGCAAGAAAGGAGACAGAAAAAGTGTGATAACTATTGTGGCATAGCAATGTTAAATACGGTGAACAAAATCTTACCTACATGTATAAAAAACAATATTATACAACTTTGCAGAGAAGTTGCTGGGAGAATGCAAATGTGGTTTCGAAAAAACCGTACAGTGACGAACCAGATTTTCAAGTTAAGTAGGTTAGGTACAAGCAAACCACTATGAACATAGCACAGAAATATACTCACTAACTGTAGATTTGAACCAGTTATACGAAAGGCTTACTAGAAAAAAAATCTTTAACACAGTGCAATACTTGAAGATTCCGGCTAAGACACGTATCACGACTTCTAAATGGGAAAGTTATAAAGAAGTGTTGACGAAAAACTGCAAAGGATAAAAAGAATGAAGAGGGCGAAGAAGAGATGGTTTAATTTCACGAAAGAAGATCTGGCAAAAACAGAAGTAAGAAACTGGAAAGTAAAACTAGAGAACAGAAAGGAATGAATGAAAGTCGTTATCCCAGCCTTCTACTTAAGAAGCCTGGAGTGTTATCATATAGGTATATGACGCAGGCGTTTCGCATAATCCATCTTCTTGCAAAACGTCTTAGTGCCTTCAGGCAAACTGAACGACTTGATTTTGTGCAATGCAACTGTATAATTTTCAGCGAAATGTTAGTCAGCGAATAGTTGCCGGCGAATCATACCGTTTCATTTACTAAGTTTCTGCTTGGTCTTTACATTTTGGGATTGAAGTAATACTCTTGAATTTGAGGTGCTTATTTCATTAGAGCTAAAATATCGTTTCAAGATTGCGATTTCATTTTTGGAGAAAATAAATACTTTAATTTTCAATTTTAATCCTATAATTTCGAATTTGCACGTTAACTGTAATTGCTTTTTCAATGCAGAACTTTTCCAGAACTTTAAATTTAGAGAAAGTATCAATGATATAAACATATATCAACAACCGATTTTAGATTTGCTGACTATGGTTTTTGCATCGTAAAACGAAATATACTGTTAATTGTATATTTATATGTAACAGTAGGACCCTGGAGGAACCCACTCTAAGCTCTTTATTGCTGCCACAGAAACGCTCGTTTTTAAGTAAATTTATTTATTATTTTTTTAAATGTTTTTAAACAAAGCGTGAACCGTCGCCTACGCGGCACGCGAATTTTCCTTTAAATATATACACCAGGGTGAGGCCCGACCCTATCATTAATTATCGGCATTTGAATTTATTGTTAACTGTCTCGTACGGCGAAAAGTGATTTTTCGTAATTTAGGATATCAAGTTTTAAAACAAAAGTTTAATAAAGTATCTACTTATCTGAAAATATGAGCAAGAACTTCACACACTAAATCAAAATGTATGTTTCCGTAGATAAACCAGCCACGTAGTTTAAAGTCTGGCAAAGTCATATCGGTAATCTAAACCATGACTTCTGAGCACCATTCATCATCTCAACAATTCACAAATCACTTTAAAAATACACGCAAAGTGACCATCACAAGCCTCTGTAAATAAATCATCTGTAAATCAGCATGAATCTTGACTTGCAGAAATACGCGAAAGCTTTGCAAATTATTCCTAGCGAGTAACACAATTTTAATCAGCATAAAGTGCAAACTCTCTTTATTTGCCTTCTGAGGAATTCAACTGAAATCACACGAAATTGCCTGAAACCTGAAATTAGGTGTTGTGTGAGTAATTACTCCCTCGACCATTTCAAATGATAATTAAACGTACTCAAAGGGAGTAAACAACAATGTTGCAAGTAGTTGTTTAAAAATTCATGAACGGAATTAGTCCTGAAGTCGCTTTCACTTTGGGAAAAACTTTATGAAAGAATAATTACAAGTCGTTTTATATTATTTACTTGCAAGCTTAAAAAGAGTTCAGAGTCGATGTCTTTGTTAAATAAACGTAAGCAAACATCATATAAAATAAAAATGTTATTTTATACATAAAGGAAGCAATTTGGTTTCTAACAATTATACAAATCCTTAAGGTACTTTCCTACTCATCCTTTAGGTGCTTGATTCTGTATAAACATACTGAATATTAAGTTTACACATCTTTTTTTCGTTGGTAATAAAATGAACTTCTCAAAATATCGTTAAGATTGATTTATTGACATGGAAACAGCATTTTAAGTTTCACATTTCAATAAACAATTATCCACACAGACCACATCGAACGAAATAAGCGAATATTTCCTTAAAATATCAAATAAAAATAAGAATAAATATTTTAAATGAAAATCAAAATACGAAGGTGCCTAACAAAATATAAACTAGTTTTTCTGCGTTGGTGTAGTTACACTTAGCACTGCGAGCAACTTGGCTATCGAGCAAACGGATGACAAGCAACTGTCTTGGCGAACACCTTACCCAACGAGTAATCGGCAATCGAGAAATCGGTGGCGAGCAAACGGCGGCGAGCAAGTGGTGGCGAGCACATGACCTAGAACCAGGAATAGTAGCTGAATCACTAGTATTCTCCACAGCAGAGTATTGTGCACCAATGTGGTAAAACAGGGCTTATGTAAACAAGGTTGACGCATGTCTTAATGATACCCTGATAATCATATTAGGAGCCCTGAAATCCACTCCTGCCCTATCCAGACCCGAAGAGACTAAGACAGCCATTAATGAAATAAATAAAATAAATGACATTAAGCTTTCTAGAATCTCCCAATTCATTAAACGTTGGATATCCCTCTACGATTCCACCTAAAGAACCGAAAGCCAATATAGACTGACGAAATAATACTACAACGTAAAAGAAAACATGGAAAGTAAAATTACCGTCAAACAATAATTTCAATCAAAATGACCTCAAAAATCCAACTGACCCACTACCAGCAATACATCTACCTAGGAAGTCATGGTGCGGCCTAAATTGTATCAGAATAGTGCCCTGAAAATATCAAGGGAACCGAAACGACATTCTAAAGGCAACTCCGAAAGGTTGGGTGACTGAGCAGGACATAGATTTACAAACCCTGCCCGAATTTGTTTTTAATGTGTTATGTTTTTTGACCACTTCTTGTTCGTAAAATTTTACACTTAATATTTGTTGTATACCCATATATTTCTGTATATTATCCATTCCCTACCATACAGCATTCCATTGACTTACTTTCTGCTATACAGTTCTAAAATGTTAATTTTTTCTTTTTAAGCTAAGACCACGTTTCTTTTTTACGTCAGTCATTGCAAAGGGTTAGAATAAAACTGAGTTAGCTGCTGCCGACCAGCCTGAAGGATATTAACTTACGAGAGAGAGAGAGAGAGAGATTCGGTACTACTCGAACTTAGAAATACAAATTTAAAAAAAAAACATACAAACAAGGTTTCTAAGAAAAATTGTTAAATTGTTGGAGTGAGAGAAGTACAATATTAGATAACAAGTATATTTAAATAAAGTACAAAAAAGTGAGACACACGCCTTTCTATAAACAAGTTTGGAATAACATACGCCAACTATTTTCTAGTCAAATAAATATATGTAATGCGAACGGTGTCTCACTTATCGCCGATAACATCTCTAAAAAAAATTTATAACATAAACCGATGTCATGATTATTGTAAACGATGTTTTTCCTATGCAGTCGGATATATCCGGGCCGTTCTTGGCGAAAGTGATAACAATAACCGAATGATAACATTATCCGTGATTCCAATACGTGGCGAGCACTGTACTATTATTTATATAGTAGATATATCATCCATAATTAAAACCTTTCACTTTGTATTCTGTATTCCGTAGCCCCACTGTTTGTTTAAATAAAAATACAGAGTGTTGAAAACGTTTTCAATATTTGACTTTTTTCAATATTTCGAAATGACGCAAACTAATAAGATACAAATTTGTAGACGACTGTAACTAGTAAGCACCCTCTATTATATAAGTTTTTGTTACTATATGTCCACCAGCGGCGTTTCTACGGAGTGAGTTGATAAAAAATTTTCAAAGAGGAATTTGAATTTTTATAGTCGTTTCTGAAAAAAAATTATTTTCACATTCATGTCGCAGACTGCTTTGTTTTCATATTAATTAAGATTTAAGTTACAAACGTGTTTTTTATGTTTGACGTTGTCCGAGTTCATTACAGCTGTTGCACTGGGTAAATAGGTAGCCATGCATTTTTACTCTTTAAAAAGGAATGAATATGAAACTACTTAATCGTTGACAGCACACTGCTTACGTATTATTTTTCGAATGTTTGTTTAACTTTAGAAATATTCTGTTTGCATTTCTGTATTTTGATGATACTACGAAATATAAGGTTTATGCATGATGTTCATTTTCGCTACAGTTTGCTGGTTATGGAATAGGTAATTGAAAATATTCCACGAAAATGATTAGGTTGTAGTGTACAAGCATCAATTAGTTGGTCAGGTGAATTACCGCATGTCGGATTATCTAAACTACAAGGTTTATTCGAGGCCAAGAAAACACTTAGGAGAAATTAAGAATTCGCGTGGAAGACGGTAGCAACAGATTTTGACATTCAACAGATATTACGGATTTTTTAGTAAAGTGTGTAACCAAATGCATCCGTATTAATACACAGCATTCTACCACCTTGCTACAATAGTTCGGTATTCATTAAATTCTTCTCAATTACGTTTTTTGTTTAACTATTTTAGAATTGCATTGTTTTTATTGCAAAGCTTTTCTTCCAATATTTAATTTTTAAGATGACACCGCTGGTAAGACTAGTAATTAATAAAATATCCAATCCATTACCTTCTAACTACAATTCATTTTTCCTTGTGACAATCAAACAAAAACTAAAATATAATGACTAATTAATGTGTTGTCAATAACTAAGTCATATTTTCTGTTCTGTTCTGTTTTTAAAGAGCAGCAAATGCATGGCTAACTATTTTCCGTCAGCAAGCACTACAATGAACTAGGGAACTGTCAAACATGGAAAATACATTTCTAAACCAAATTTTAATGATTAAAGGCAAGAGCACTGTTATTCTCGAAATTGAATGTACAATTTGAACGTAGTTATTGGTGTGAGGTACATATGTAAAAAAAATTGTAACTCCCTGCCTGTACTTGATAGAACTTGTAAATAATCCACCCTGGTTTGTTGAAAAGTTAGAATACTAGCTCTTACAAGGTGCGAATGACTAGCAGTTTATGGTAACACGTTGTAGTTTACACAGTCATCCCTTATAGAAAATGTTGTCGATCATACCGCATGAGAATGGGATCGTCTTACGTTGCCTATATGTTATGTCATTTTGGAAATACGTTTACATTTTGACTTCACAAGTTTCTCTTGCTATAGTGGAGCTTTTAAACATACAATTATTTTCAGTAGCAGATTATTTAAAATTTCAATATATTTATTCCAAACCTTCTACTCATACATTACTCGTTTTCTGCGCTCTATTGCTAACCCGGTGAACTGGGCGAATCTAATGCTAAACTATCATAGAACTATAGTAATTAAACATTCACATAAGCAGCAATGAATATTACGAAACAATTTTTCAATTTAAACTTTATGGCGTCACCCGAATCTAGTTAGTACCATGGACTTGTGAGTTAACAATTTTCCCATTTGGAGCGCGTTTTACGACTTAACATTTAGCTAAACGTTTATAGCTTATAGGGCTATTTAAGGTTTGAATGTTTAATCGCCCTATCTCCACGCACTTCACTTACGCCAAAATCGAAACATAATCCAATTCCAAGGACCTAATAAATGTAAAAGGCGCGGAAGAATTCGGAAGGAGACGCTCTCTGATTTTCCAAGAAGTACTAAAACGCAACGCTTAGGATCGTTACCTTCAATGCAGGCCATGGTGTATGTCGGAGGAGTCAACGGCGGCGGTTCATTATGTGACGTTTGATGTCCATTTCGGGTTAATTGCTTTAAGGTCGGCTGCAGCTTAGTCTAGTCGACGTTAATTTAATGAAATGTTTGGTAATATTGTTTAGCGTAACTTGTGTGAATTAAGCATTCATTATTAGAGCGTATAACGTGCTAGTTTCGGGATTTGTTCGGCCGTGAAAGGCTAAATTCAGGTGTGCATACGGCTAAGTTTCAGATACGCTTCGGATCCACCATTCACCGCAGCTTCGATGTAATGAACGCTTCCAAACTTACACACAATGATACAATCGGTTCTAATTTTGATATTGTGCAGCCACACACGCACCTCCCTGTCACATCTGTTAAGAGTTAAGACGCCATATCTTCCTTTGCTCAGCGATCCCTAATTCCCAATTCAACACCTGAAAGCCTTATCGCTTCAACTGACACACGTAATCACATAATCATCGATTAGTCAAATAAACTTATGTCATTTGCAACGAAATATTTTTGTAATTCAGCTAATACTCCACTGGATGTAGTGGGGATAACTGAAAGAAATCGATAACAAATTCATGAAAAACTTCAAATGTCTACCTAATAAAATAAGTAACAGAATTTTGATTTAGTTAAATTACTTAAAGAACTATAAAACCAACCTAGATAGAACTCATCGATCTTAAACTAAAATGTTTTCAATTTAAAGATAGACCAATGATTATTTTTAAAAGCAGAATTGGAAAGTCAGATGAGTAAACTATTTGGTGTCAACCAATTTTTATTACACTGTTAAATTATGTGTATCGTAAATTCATTTTTAGTGAAGCGGCAGACATGCAAAAACTATGTCCAATTTTGAAATTAGCAGGAATATTTTGAGGGACGGTTAACACATTATTGGAAATAGTATCGCTCAAAAACAATGTCAGTATATGCATTCTAAGGGTAAATTAATTTTGATTATTTCTTTGAATTTAGAGTTACCACAATGGGAGATCAATGTAGCAACGAGCACTAGACAATAATTATGTAAATTAAAACCAAATGAAGGTTCTGCATCTGGTATTCAGAAGTTGTAGCCTGCTTTCGACCAGTAGAATAGCAAAACGCGAGTACTATAAAAATAAGAGCGAGAGGGACTTCGTCCTTAAATGTTACATCAATTAATTCTTAAACCATAAGATGCTATAGTAACTGTGTAATTATTATGGATAATGCTTTGCTTTGATTTACATGAACAACCAATTAGAAACAAATCACAGAAGATCAGCTTATCAATATCTTGAGGGAGTATACAAATTTGAAACACGGTGATCATGTCTTGTGCTCAAAAATGTATATTTTAATAAACATATCTCAATAATTATCTTCCTATAAATGGAGAAATAGGTTTACTGTAAAACTTACCAAGTATTTAACGTAGTCGTCCTTCGTCCAACGCTTATCATCTTCTTTCATAATATTTCGTTGTTAAATATCGAAACGGCCTTTAGCCATAAATTCGGACAATAATTGTTTGAAGATCAGAGAGAATTTATATGCTTATTATAAAAGCATTCAAATCCCCAATACCAATTAAACAGGATGGTATGTCAATGGGATACCCTATGCTCTCATGCCAATTTTCTCTCAATTGCTCGGCTATCGTCCACTTCTTAACGATTTTGTTGGCCAAAAAGAGATTATTGACCATCCGAAGTTGTATTCAATCTTCCATACATTAATAAATATAATAAATACCTAACCTAACCTGGTACTGGTCAAGGTTAGGTTAGGTTAGGTTAGGTTAGATTAGGTTAGCAAATGTTTACATTATCTAATTAGAACATAAATTAGAACATGGTTTGGTACCCATATTCTTGACCAGTGCCCAAATTTTTCTTAAATGGATACCGTCTTACCAATAAATAATTATTAAAGTTTGTGATATTAAGAATTTTAACTTTAATGGCATTTGTAGGACGTGATAAGTCCTTTCTATCCCTCGAACAAACATGTTACAATTGTTTATTAGCGACATTGGGAACTGGTTTACGTATGTATAGAATATAGCCGGTGGTTTAATGGTTAGCGCACTTGTCTATAGATCCAAGCGATGCGCGTTTGAACCCGGCTGAAGTCACTGGTATTTCTATGGGTAAGAAAAATCTGGAAGTGCGCCTTCTGTCAGATAAGAAGTGCATCCGTAGGTCCCGTGCTACTGCAATTGTTACAGGCTATAAATTCCTACTAAAGTTGGAACTACTCCACATAGACAAAATTCCTAGTGAGGTGGAACAATAGGACAAATATGGCCTGGATGCATAGAGATGCTTGGAAAGCCGGGTGCTAGATCTTGCTCTATCAAAACCAACCATGTCTATAAATATCTCGTACTATCATCATTTATGCTGTTTGTTTTTGGAGTATATCATTGTTGTATATGGTTGTGCTTTAGTTGCTTCTAATTTTAATAAATATATTATGCAAATTACAACTGTTGTGCTATACCAAACATATGCGGTCACATCTCGCCTCTTCAACTAGAGCAATTCCGCCATAAATAGTCTGCAAAATAATTCTGGTATTGCGTTCAATGATAGAATGACATAATAGAAACGTAAAATAAATATCACCCATCAGAAAACTATGCAGTTACAAGATCGTGATACAATTTCCTATTTAATTAAAATATAAATCAATGAATTGTTTTGCAATTGACTTTATTAACTTTTTGATGCGAATTTATAGTTTCTTTTTGTTTTTTGATTCAAATAAGTATAAAGAACGTTGCTATTTTTTACATGTAGAACAACAACTCCATTGTAGTAATAGCTAAACCCTCCTAACTGATGCTTCGCCATTTATTAATTAAAGTAAATTAAGTATAGTCCAGTGTTTTGTTTACCATAGGCAACCTTTGTAGAAAGTTTCGATTAATCATACTGTAAAGTCTACTATAAACTAGATACAAAATTAGATTACAGGAATCTGTAGTGGACTGTTTAAAACGCAGAGAGTGACTAAGACGAATTAAACCAATGAAAATATGTATGAAGAAAATCTAAATTAAAATGTATAATAAATCTGTTCTCATAATTTCTCCTGTTGTTGAGGTTTCATCTATAATTTATCGATCGTTCCATTATCTTACTATTACGTCAATTTTAAACTTTACAAGCATGCCGTTGAAAACGTTATGTAGGGGATATTCTCATAAAGTGTGTTCTATAAAATGCCCACGAGTCAAAAAAGAATTTTGCTTGAAATTATAATGACGAACGAATGAAATACTTTTGCACAGTATATAAGTAGTCGTGATCAAGATGTTATTCACAATACCAGCTTTATATATTTTACATTTTAAAAAATTAGCATATACAAGCTAGAGATTTTGTGCATTTATATGGAATATTTTTAAAGCTGCGATGTTATTAGAACATAATGGTATCCCTGAAAATGTTCTACCATGTACGAAACATTGATAAGATTTGCTAGATCAATTTTTTAACTGTTTGATCCATCCGCTTTCTATGAAAATATGAAGCACCTGTGCGACTGAAACATCAAGTCTTCGGCGCAGGGACTCTTCACAACACAGAGTTGAACTCACTCGCTTGGATAGACATTCCGGTATTCATCAGGTCAGAGGAAGCTTCGGTAACGGAGAAATAGAAGAAAAGGGAAGAGGGAAGAGGATGGACAGGGGAGTAGTAATGAATTAATTTTGGATATAATAAAACTTGTCTTTAATAGCATGTTCAATATTCAAAATATTAAATTTTGACGAATGCCTAAAAAGTCTTTTCAAATCCACCAGGAAAAAGAAAACTGAATAACCTGGAGCTTCATAAATCTTTCTTATTTAAATATTCTGCTAATAATTATGATTATTATAATCAAGCCGACAAATAACAATAAACATCGAAAAGTTCCTAAACTGCCTTGCTTGAAAGAATGTTTGAGATTTTACTCGTGGAAATCCTCTATATATGTCACGTTTCCACACATTTATTTTCCTATTCTAGGGAATTTCACTTCCCCTTCTTACAGCCAGATTTTCGAGCAATTGAACAATTCCTTTTAAATTTGCAAAACTATTTGTTCCATTTTCGTAAATATGAAGTAGTATTTTCAATCCGGAATCGTGAAAAGCAAATCCTAGCGTGTATTGATTTACTTTGACTTTAGTTTGACAGTAAACGGTTTTAATATTTTAATTGGTAATTTTTAGGAACATAACAATATGTTAATAAACTAATTCTTAAAGTGATTGCGTTCCTTTGAGAATAGAGCGTTTTTGTTTGACTTTCGAGCTGTTAAATTGAACAGGAGGCGTTAGCGACGGCTGGTTATTGTTTTATACAGAGTGCTCGAGTTAATATTCAAATGTGCTGAAATGTCGCTTTACGGAACCGGAGCTCGCAGTCTTCAGCAGTAAACTTGAGACGGCGTTCACGTAAGTTAATGAATTAGTCATAAGAGCAGAAAGCCTGCAAGTAATTCATGTAATGGGATATATGTGTTCCGCTTTCACTTAAGATTCTTCTTTTTTGCTTTTAGTTCCCGAGTCGTGTACGTGCCAAGAGTGCTTATGTTTTTGGCAATACGCCCTCAAAAACTATCGTACTATATATTATTCACATGCTCATTTTAAAATAGAGGATTTTTGTGCGCGACGTAGTTGTGTGTTATTTTAAGACATTTCCATTTCGTCATCTCAATTTTTTGCTGTCATCCTTAACGACCTTAACGTCCGTGACGAATACTCCCGAGGAACGTTTTAAGAACAGCGCCGTGACAAATGCGAAACTTAACGTTCGAATACTGAAAAGTGTGCAGAAAAAGCTTGCTCGTCCAGAAAATAGGGTGTCCACATAGCATTAAGCTTGTCGTAATCATCTGACTGCGAAAATATTTTATGACGTCGAAGTGACGCACAGAATTGTGATGCGACAACAGAGAAACCCTACTCGGATTACTTTCAGGGAAAGCTTGGAATTCTTCCGCTCAACCACCTTTAATTTGTTTATTTCTCGAAACCATTAACGCATAACTCCAAAACGTTTCATTTCTAAACCGTGGTAAACTTAAATGTGGCTAATTTTAATGAAGGTCTTACTATATGTATATGAGTTGTTGTCAAATAATTTTACTACTGCTATTGAAGCAGCACGTTATATACTGACAAAAAACTGCCTAAGTAACTCATTTATTGGCAAAACCGACTATTTTAGAATAGTAGGTCATACGAGGTGTTCTAACTTAAAATGAATTGAAACACTTCTTAGAGTGAAACAGTTAACTATTAACGCGTAAAATAAATGAACATTTATATCTAACTGTTTACTGTTATCAAATCTACATGAAAAATCATACAAATAATGATAAACCAGGAAATCGAAAAAGCCGCTTGTTTCTTTCTAATGCAATTTCAGCACAGAAACTAAGTCTACATACTATGTAGATAATATTTTTTGAAAAACCCATTTCGTAGAACAATATTTAATTTTATATAAATACTCGCATTCTTTCGATATAGTAGATAAATTAACTTTCCATGTGTGAAGTCTATACTGGAATTGCCACATTTTTGTATGATATTCGCAAATGTTACAGCCGAATATAAATCTGGATTTTTCAAAGGAAAAATACGAACCCCCAATTTGTTTTGTTCGACAATATTTGAACCAAGTTGCCGTATAATTTGTGAGCTGTCCTGCTGTTTAAATGTTTGCCTAATTATTGGGCAAAACTGCTAATAATTATATAACAACACATTAACGTATAAATCGTCATTAGATATAACATCAAACTTCGACTACCTGTAGTACCGAATCCTTCTGCAGATGGCTACTTCCAAACGAGTATTAAAAAGTTTTCGACAATATTTTTCATCAAATCTTTGGCCCCTTGCTCATTTGTTGTTTGAATATTGAAAGATTATTTCATTTTGAAATAACTCCCCGTCCCAAACTACCATGCTAGGTAATACAATCATTGGCAAATCAAAGTGTTCTAAATGTATTTTTATCTGTTGGTGTTACTGCAGAATTATGTAGACCACCGTAACCCATTTGTGTTTCGATTGGATGAGGGGATTATTTTTTAACTTCTAGGATTTTGGTTTAAATTGTAAAATATGCACTCCAATCTTTTTGTACGGTCGTTTCTTCCAGATGTATGCAACAAAAAGTAGAAACATCAATTATAAAAAAATCAGATATTAAATTTATACCACAACTAATACAGTTCTAAATGTTTGATGCATTATTTTTATTGCTTCGTGTGTTTTAAACTTACTTGTAGTATTTTTAGTCTATATTGCTTATTTATTTAATTAAGCGAAAGTTTCATCAAATATTTGTGTTTAGGTAATTCAGGAACTTTAACAGCCAATATGTCAGTGCCAAGAAACTGTAAAATCGTAAAATCGTCTGGGTCTTCATAATTATTTATGAACACCCTGGAAAATCCCATGGCACAACTTTTTAGATCCTGAAAGCTACCCTGTCTGGCAAACGATGTCGTCTCGGAATCACTGTTTTAAATATCTCCAACTTGGTATGCTAATGTCTGTTTATATTAAGGTGCAAGAATCTTCAATATGCATGCAAAGTGCGACGTTTGCCTTAATACCTTATATTTATGAATAGGAAATTAAACAGTCGGCGCTCTTTCCTCCACCGCTCCACAGGTCGAGGTAATGGCTATTCCGTGTATCCCGAAAAATGATAGCCAGCTATTCTTTTATAGTTATTAAAGTTTTCCTTCTATGAAGGAGAGTTTCAGAGACGGTTCAGGAAACGTAACGACTTCATAAAATAAAACATTCGTATTAATTTCCAACTCAAAAAATTCATTTAAATTTCTGCAATGGAAAGCTTGAGAAAGATTTTATTATTAATTTTTCAACTACCAACTTTCGGATGGGTTTTCGCTTTGCCGCGGCTCCCGATTCCCAATCGAAATATTAATAAAGGCAACATCGATTAAATTCCAATAGAGGCAATATTCGCGTGGCCCCGTTACAATTTAGTTTGAAAAGTGGAAATTATTAATCATTCCAGTTGTTTATCCAAGCTAATGAATATTCTGTTGCATTAATGTAGGAAACAGTTGTTACCCATTCCCTAATTCAAAGCGTCTGTGCAAATAGTGATAATGGTAGCAGATTGTAATCCGACGTAATTACAAAACCTACTGTTTGTGTGCTCTACAGTCATATGTTTGCTGAGCTGCTTGTGGATTAGAGGGTATTACCGATAGTCTGAAGCTCGATTTTCATCAGTCTGCCAGATGGGAACTTCAATATTAGAGAGACTTTTCGGTATTTGTTTGCATTTGCAAAATTTTTAATTAATTCCAATGTAATTCGTCTTAAATTTTCTGATTTCATATGCTTCTAGCGTTTAATAGGATTTTCATAGATTAAAGAATGTCCCAATTAAAACTGTATTTTTACTTCCATATTTGCAATCATATACTATGGTTGTACCCGGTATTCCTTTATTTCAGCCCACGGTTAAACAGCGTACATAGAAATTGGTAAAACATGGCAAACGAAGCTTTTTATTCCGTTAGTCATGACAATTTAATACTTTGGAGTGTGCAAATACGATTTCTTCGTCGGTTTCTCTTAGAAACGTAGACTTCTACCCTGTTATGCTTGTATTGCACGTTTATTGTGCCATAGTTACAGACGACCTACATTAGCGTGGGTTACCAAACATGGAAAGTGTAAACACTACATTACCATTGCTTTGCATAGCTGAAATCCGTTAAAAAGCCAATCTGCTACTACAGAAACCTAAACCTATACCGTAGCCGTTGGCCCACTTGCTCGCCTTCCGCTTGCTCACGAGTCTATATTCTCGAGAACTATTTGTTCGCCGTACAAAAGCTCCACAAGTAACTTATTCTTAAAAAAAATGTTTTTGTAGGCATTTAGTATATGCTTTGGCCGTTCTCAAAATCCTACATTCCTCTAATATATAGGGCAACATTTATTTTCGTTGTATCTAATACAATTCACAAGCTATACTGTATCTGATTTTTATATTGTGCGTATAGTTAAATTATTTGTAATTAATAACTTCTCAATAACATCATTAAAATTGCTTTATTGATATAGAAACAATATCCAAAAATAAACAGATATCCACTCAGACCACTTCCGTAACCAAATTAACCCTGAAAACATCAAAAACTAATTTAAAAAAATAATAGTACTCAACCTACGGTATCTAAAAGTAAAAGTAAAGGACTTAATTATGAAATACAAAATGTGCTAAATTATTTTACAAGAAAAAGTGCCTAATAAAATATAAACTAGTTTTTACTGTGAGCAAGTTGGCTGTCAAACAAGTGGTGGTAAGCAAATAACCTAATGCCAACCAACCAAATGGTAACGCACCAACGGTTGCGATGTCTAGCTCACTGCCGTCTTAGTTTACCATAAACATGTACTTTTTCAGTTGAGGGTATAGTATATGACTGTGGCAGTTTGATAATATGTTGTAAAACCTAAGAAAAAGATTATACAGAATATTTCCGGTTCGTTCATAAAATTATTAATAAAGCTTTATCTCCGACAATTTAAAATTCCTATTTCGGCTGAAACTACCGGATGGTTAGAAAACCGCAAGCTAAAGCTTGCATTTTTAAACCCAACTCGCGCATCAAATTTCTTGAAATCAGTAATATTTTGTTAACACTAAACCTAACAGAATGAAATTGTATTCACTGTAATAAGTGAAACAGCACAATAATACTAAGGTGTATTTGAAGGTTCCGAAATAATTTAATACAGAGGTTTTCAATTAACAACGCACAAACATTTATATACGAATAGAATAGAAAATACTGTTTGTTGGTGCTACAAATCGTCTTGACTTACTTGAATTTAACTTAAAATTAAGATTGGGTTGGTCAGGTGGCGTACTTATTGGGTAATAATAAATATATATTGCTATGAGTAACCCCATAACATAATTATATTAAATTTATTAAATATAAAACTTTTTTTATTGACAAATTGTAATTGCCCCACGTTGGCTAGCGTCATAAATATATGCTTTGAATAACACCATAACATAATTATCAAATTCAAGATTTTCTTAAAAAGTCAAGTGTAATATAAACACACATATAAAATTGCACAAGACATCTCAGGGTTCATTTTATGTTAACAACGTGGCTTCCCAAACATGATAGCTTACATACAATTAAAGACTAAATTATTTAAATACTTGCATAATTATTTCACATCCGCAAAGGATTTAAAATGGACTATACCGCAAAATAGTTCAAATATCTTCTAAATAGATATCCGCATGACTCAGGCCTTGATACGCTTCAGTACTCTGTGAACAGCTTCGTCAATGAAGTCTAGATGCAACAACGGCAAAACTTATGCAAAAGGATCAAGAACTTGTAACTCAAAACAGGTAAGAAAGAAATTCACTTAATTTTTTACTTCAGGAATCACATGTAAATTTAATTTAGAAAAATCACGTTGTAGGAACGTCGTAGATAAATTAAACACAATCTTCAACTTGGTAAGATTTATTAAATCAAAATATCTTTAACTCATGTTTAAAAATTGAACGAAAATTAATTCTTGTTCATAAATATAAAATTATAACGCTTAGCCTCACATTTTAATTGTAAAAATTAATATAACTCCGCCTGCCAATATTCAAAAATCGATCAAATTGACTTAAATTTAATACTCGGAGGGACAAAACAATACGTCCTCTCCGTTTGATAGCTTTTACAGAACTGTTTTCCTTTAAAATCCGAAATTCGTATCTCAAATTTGAAAATGTACCAATCAAAAGCTAAGAAATAATTCCCTCTTCCAAAACTGCTTATCAGCTAAATCAAAAACGACTCTTACAGCCTAAATAAATAATTATTTCTAAAAAATAAATTCATGAAAGCCATCTATGAAAAATTAGCAATCTTTTGATACCAAAATTATTAAGGTATAAAACAATTTTATAAACACGTGTTCGAAATTCAAGTATTAACAACAATTTAAATTTCAGCTCTTAAACTATTAAAAACAATTAACTAGCCGCCTATTAAACATAAATATTAACATTTACACCAGTAAAATCAGTTAATTACATAATTATTAGTAAGAAATGAAATCTAACCTCCAATTAAGTAGGTTAATTTTGTAAGAACTACCAAATTCACATATTAAATTGTTATTTACATAAATAAAAACCTTCTTCTCATAGAACACAAACTATAAACGTGAATTATAAATCTTAGTTCCTTATATTAACATTGACATATGTAAATTCACAACGTTCAAATGACAATATTTAAATTATTGACTTTTCAGAGCCCCAACATTACTTTGGACACATCAATCCAGCATCAAGATGAAAAACCGAAGCGACATAACTGTTCACTCACGAATTTTCACTTAAAAATACCGTTTTAATACAACATAGTGTAAATCGTAGAAACCATGAAAGCTCGGAATATACCTTTTTATGTTTTAAGGTTTAAAATTATAATTTAGGATAACAATTACCACCGACGGAGCATGATTTAGTTTACAATAACGTAGGCAAAATTGATTATTTAGGGCAAATAAAACAGATAGATACAACCAATATGGTAAAAACTATGGGAAGAAGTAGAACAAGAGAGTCAGTGATATATTGCACGTAAGGTGAACATCTCATCGTTGCTGAGTTGTTAGACTGCAGTTTTGCTTCTATAGGCGCTACACGTTTCGTAGGCGAGGCTGTAGGTGGCGATACTGTTAATATACCAATTGTTCAAGTTTCTGCACTACTTCCTCGAATAGTGACAATATAATGAAATCCTTGCATCTATCCTTTTGCGTGATTTTTCTGATAAAACTGAACAGGAATGATTTAAAAGAAACCAGATCAGGCGATATGAATGGTCAGCAAACTGGTGCATTTCTGGAATCGGACGCACGTGTCCGGTTTTTAGACGTTTTCTCAATTTTTTTTGTAGAGTACTTTCGTTCATTCTTTTTCCGTAAACTCCTCTAGGGTTTCCGGCCCTGCTTTTTCCTAATGGTATACATTCCATGCAAACCTTCTACTGATTTTCCCCTTAAATATCCGTACCAGGTAGGTTATTTACTTCTTGTTTTTTGTCAGTTGTTATTTTTTGCATAATAACTCCAATATTTTTATTTGTAATTTTAATGCTTCTTGAAAACCTACATGACATCCTTAGGGCATTTTCTCAACGTATAAAATTCTTTTTATCAGATCTTGTAGTCTTGCATGCCATGTAGCGTTACACTTTTATTACATACGATGTTGGTATTTAGGTATTATAATGTTATCGCGTTGTTTCTTATTTGCAATTCGGTGCGTCTCTTTCCACTGAAAGAACACTATTTTCGGTTTTACTCCTCATTCCTCGTACTTCTCCTTGACCATCCTTCTCATATATTTCTTGGCCAATGATGACCCGATCGTCGGAATCCTGGATGGCCTATATTTTACCGTCCCATACGTTTGCACGTCTTTTTTAATTCTCGTGGTGTATCTATTCGACATATTTCAAAAACAACTGAGGAAATGCAACATTCATATTTACACCTTTTAGTTATTCTGAAGGTTTTTCATATTGGTTCAATTATTTTATTGTAATTTAGATTTCTTGTGCGATTTTTGTATTGTATTGTATTTTTGTATTGTATTTTGTATTATTTGACATGACATTGCGGATATGAAGGTCGTGGTTGAATTGTTCCTGATAAAATAATAAAAGTACCTTGAGGAAGATCCTTCTTACTGCGGTGGTGCAAACAAAAGTCATTAAAGTGTTTTTATTGTCAAAAGATCCTTGATGTATAATTATCTAGATCAGTTGGCTGCCAAGAAGTTCGTACAGAAATCTCGGCAATAATAAGTTGTTGGATATATATATATATATATATAAAATCTGAGATTAGATTAATTTGGAACCCCTGCATGTCTACGCGTTAATATCGCAGTATACGATGTGTGAGTAATATGCGTATAGTTTATATCTTTCGAGAATCTCAATATAGTTGCCCGCATTCGTGAAGTATATAGGGGTAGTAACGATATACGCGCCGCGACATCTGCGGATTGTGCCCTCGTAAAGTAGGTGCTGCGTAAACGGGATGCATAGGGCCGTACGTCACATTACAACAATATGCTGTAGCCTGATAAAGCCACAGAGCCATAAAATGTAAAATTCGGGCTCCGTAAATTCGGCAGCAACCACCAAGGCTTTAATATAAGATATTGATGGGGTGCGACGGTAATATACCGCCCGCCGTTTGTTTTCCGCATGGCGATTTCTGGTTATTGAGTTTTTGCCGATTTGTCTTCCCATGTTGGATTAATTTAATATTTTCCTCCGGGATATAAAATGAGCGTCTCTGTTCTTTGTTTCTGAAATGAGATTTTCGGATTCCATTCCGAGAGCTATTCCGCCAATTTGCATTTTTAACCTTTGTTCTTTATTGAATTACCAATCCTCATTTTAAAACACTAAACACGAAACGGACCGCGATTTTGCGTCGATACTCTAATCCCGCCCTCTATGATTATTCACCCGGAATCCATAATACAATAAGGGCGAGAGCTTTCATCGCTCTTGTACTTCTTTTGCCTGATACGATTCGCGCCTCGGTAAAAAGCGTATCAAAACTTTCTGTAAACACAAACAAATTAAGTTTAGGTATTCGAGCGCGTTCTTGTAACACTTAACAGCTGATATTTTTGACAAGCGGATGATGTGTGATGCTATTAGGGCGTCACTCTCAAAACGAAAGCATCCCTGTCTCTAAACTAGGCACTTAACGGCTCTGTCAGTCAGAATTCCGGTCGAAAAGAATTTAATTTAAAAGACTCGTCTGCGTTTTCCACAATAAAAATGCTTTGCAAAACTGTATAATACATTCTGATGTGTGTGTTAAAGTATCTTTTGGTAAGATACCCGTTTTTATATAGGCAACCAACGTTACAGTTCGATCGCCATGTACTGTTGGTTGCTTATATAAAAATGAAATTGCTATTCGTTTAGGTATAGGCTTATACATCCTACACGTTCGAGTTATTAAGCACAGCGCGATATTAAGAATGTTACTATTGTAGGACTAGGTACCCACCATGTAAAATATCAAAAATTATTTCATAAGGAAGCTATATTACTTTGGTTGGAAACATATTAACCATTCATATACTCATATATTTGCATATATTAAAGTGTTTATAACGGTTTCAGAACATGGACCGTGTTAACGTTTAATAAAAAAAACCATTCATTTGTCTTCAAAAAGATCGACAGATGTGCATTTTCTGTAGCAGAATTATTCCTAATTAGTCTGCAACTCTCTTTATTTTTTTAGGGAATGTGGAATAAGGTCCTCTTTTAACAAGGCCAGCTTCATAATAATAATGTTTGCACCCAAGAGATATATATTTTAAAAATCAGAATTAAATATTGTTTTTGTTGATTTTTATTAGTAGTAGTTACGAGTTTGCCATTAAATAAACAACACGTTCTCCTACACCTTTTTTTATCTTTGTATTGGAGTCTGGAACTCAACCCAGATAACAATATTTTGGTGACGCCGACGTCCAACCCGACGTTACAAAAGGATGTCTTCGACGATTGCCCTTTACCCGACGTTTCGGAAGACAACTACTTTCAACAGCTACAACGAATTCCGCCTTTGCCTTCAGTGTTTCGTTCCCCGAATTCGACAATGACATTCATATGTATTTCACTACCCTTGATTGTTATTTTCGCTTACATAACATCAATGATCAAATCAAAAAATTCGATAAAACTTGTAACTCACTTACGTAGGTGTATTCTCGAACCTCCACGAGCTAATGCCTTTGACACCTTAAAAGGGCAGTTAATCCAACATTTTGCGGAGCCCTCGACGGTAAAAATTTCGTTTTTGCTTCATTCACTAACGTTTAATGGCAACTGTTAAAATTTGCTTCAGGAAATATTTAAATTATCAGAAGATTTAAACATGCCAGAACCTTTACTTAGAGAATTATTCATATCTAAATTGCCATTAGAGTTAAAGGTTCAAGCATTGAATTCCGCCGCTTTACCATTGAGGGATGCGGCAAACCATCTCGATACACTTTATACACTTTTACATCAGCATACATTACCTCAAGTTGACAATTGACAATTGACAGTTGACAGATCAGTTTCATCTACGAATTTTGGGAATAATGAGTATTCAGGGCTTCAAAAAACGCTACATAATCGTAACTTTAATACCCGCAATCGTTACGGTTACCAGAGGCCTCCATCACGTTACGAGCGGCATTGGAATCCTCAATTTCCTGTCAAAAATCGATTAGCTCAGCCACAAAATTCATCTTGCATCTACCATTACAATTTTGGTAATCAAGCAAGAAATTGTAATGGTCCCCCTTGCCCATTTTCAAAAAACTAGGACCCAAGCCACAGAATTGTGCCACTGTTGCTTCGCACATTTCAAGGGCCACTCTTTTAACTTTACAGGATACTACTGGTATAGTTTTTCAGTTGACACAGGTTCTTCATTTAGTTTATTGCCACTCTCATTTAAAAATTCGACTTTTCGTCGAACTTCCATTTCACTATTAGCCGCTAATAACACATCCATACCCGCTGCAGGAACTATTCTGCTAAATTTAAAATTCGGTTTCTTAAACGACCAAACTATCTCTTGCAATTTATTTTGACAGACATCAATATGCCGATTCTTGGCATGAATTTTTTGCAGCATTTCAATCTCCTAGTTGACCTTCTGATAAACAAGTAATGATACTTGATTCAGAATCTTGCGCTTCGACGATCCTTCGTACTAGTCAGCTTTCATCTACGATTAAACGCGATCTTCCTTCTTCTTCGGATTCTTCTGCTACGTCTGGCGATTGTTATCTTAATGTTGAAGAGCTATTATCAAAACGTACGCTTAAGTCCGACACACCACACTCACACTCACCTCACGGTACCTTTTGTTGTTTCTTCACCAACATCATCTTCTCATTCACCTCTTCAATTACCAAAACCAAAACCTTCTTTAAACCCTCAAGCAGTTACTCCAACACTAAAGAATGCCAATATTCGAGCATTACTAAATCAATTGCCCGACATTACAAAAGATTTCAACATTAGCAAACAATCTTAAACAATGCGTTCCACAGGATTGAAACAGTAGACCCTCCTATTTCAGCCAAACCCAGAAGGCTCAACCCTAACCAGTTGCATTTTCTTGAAGGTCACCTGCAGGATCTTTTAGATCAGGGAATCATCCAACCCTCCAGCAGTCCCTGGGCAACTCCCATACACATGGTGGCCAAACCTGACGGTTCTTGGCGGATGGCCGGTGATTACAGAAGATTAAACGCTGTGACTGTTCCTGATTGTTTTCCCAATCCATTTCTACAAGATTTCTCAGCAAAACTGGCTGGATCACGGGTCTTCAGTAAACTGGGTCTGAAGAAAGCCTATTTCCAAATACCAATCCAGCCCGAGGACGTCCCGAAGACCACCATCACGACTCCCCTAGGAACTTACCAGTATTTAACATTAAACTTTGGTTTGAGGAATGCTCCTGCTTCTTGGTCCAGGTTCATCTCCCAGACACTTGCGAAGCTAAGTTTTACATATTTTTATCTAGACGATATATTAATTTTTAGTAAGAATGATGAGGAACACTTCCACCATCTCACACTTGTATTTGAACGCTTGAAAAAATTTGGATTACTCCTTAATTTGGATAAATGCGTGTTCGCGGTAACGGAATTAGATTTTTTAGGCCATCATGTTTCACGTGACGGAATTTCTCCACAAATTTGCAAAGTTCAGGCGGTACAAGACTTTCCTGTACCTACGAATCAGAAGCAGCTACGAAACTTTATTAGATTAATCAGTTATTATCACAAGTTTATTCCACATTGCCCAGAACTTCTAACACCCTTAAATGAACTAGTGTTGCCAGGGAAGGCTACTACCAAGACTGTCAACTTCACATCGAAACCGTTAGAAGTTTTCTGTAGAGCAAAAACGCATTAGCTAACTTCACTTTATACGTTCATCCTAAGCAGGACGCTGAAATTAGTATAGCGGTCGATAGCTCTTCCTCTATCATTGGAGCGGTCTTACAACAGTTTGAAGACAGTGTTTGGAAGTTGTTGGCTTTTTGTAGTAGGAAATTGACTGTTACAGAGCGTAAATATAGTATATTTTCACGAGAACTCCTAGCAATTTATTTCGCAGTTAAAGAAATTTCGCTATTACATAGAATACAAAAAATTTTGCATTTTCACCGATCACCCGGCGATCTGTTCCATAGCGGTACCTTATATAGCATAAGGTTCCGCAGATCATTATTTACCCAGGGAATTCCCACACATTGAATTTATTACAAATTTCCCTATTGATATTTGTTTTTTAAAAGGTTCGCAGAACGTAGCAGCAGATGCACTTACTAGGATGGCAACTATTTCCACCGCTACCTCATATGTCCATAAAGATTTGTTTTCCGTTACGCATGTATTCGTGCGTAATGATTCACACTCATTAGGTCTGAAACCTGCATATTTAGGGCCATTTCGGGTAAGGCCAAAAAATATTTCACACTCGATGATTATGGTAGGGAAGGGAAGGTTTCAATAGATAGGCTCAAACCCGCCTACTTTTTAAAGGACTCTTGACATCATACCCACATTCACCGTTTGTTTAAATAAAGGTATTCTGTTCAATTTCTTTTTTTAATTTTTATTGTTACGTACTGAATTCTTTTGATGTATGTAAACATTAATTTTTTGCAGCTTTTTGTTATGCACACAAACTTTTTTCTTTTTTCTGTTTTCAGAACCTACTCATTACTACATCCCACCCCTGTCTTCCTGTTCCAGTTTGAGTTTAATTTAGCTTTAAGAACCTTTTACATTATTTCTACCACATTTTTGTATTAGCCTTAAGTTTTTTTTATTGTTCAATTTCCATTTGTTACTTTTAAGGATTATTTAAAAAATGTCTTCCGCATAAAGGGTTTTCTAACTACCACAATCGTTCTAAAATTTGATTACCTATGTAATGTGGGTCAAAATTTTGTTTCGAACACGTCATTGTAGAAGTTTTCCCTTTAACATGCTCTTTTTTTTGGAGAGGGGGTAAATGTTGTGCGCATGCACACATTTATCTGGTCTCCTTGCTTGGGGTTGTTATGTTTTTGTTCTTGTTTGGGTAGTTACGAGTTTTCCATTAAATAAACAACACGTTGTCCTGAACCTTGCAAATGTCTTCTTTGTTTTCTTTTTCAAACAATGTTGCACAAAATTGGACCTTTCGGAAAATTATCAAAATTTAAAAACACTTAAGAAATGTAGCTGTAATATCTGCAAATATAGAGTGCGCGAGAGAAAATCCTTTTGCATTAATACATTGCTACAAATATTTAAACGTTATTATTTTTTTAGTTTAAACATTGCTTTGTTGGAATTGTAAAACAATTAAAAATGAAATTTTGTTTATTGGGTGTAAATTCCGCATAAAATGTCCAAAAGTCTGGCCAATAAAAAAAACATGGATTGTATATTCTTGGTTCTTGCACATTTATGTATGTCCTCCAAGACAATACGCCAAAGTGTTCGCGACGGAAAATCTTGCAAGTTGCATTTATTCTTTTTGACCTATCCACGTATAAAGGCAGTGAATAACAAAGCAATTCGGCTGTAAAAATGTGAGGAAGACCGTCATTATGTGGATTAAATGTTTATATTACTGTAACTTATTATATTCAAAATTGAACCTATGTTTGTGTGGGAGTCTGCCCAGTTGCTCGTCACTGTTTGCTCGCCATGCCGATTGCTCGCTGGACAGATGCTCGACAAACAATTTACTGTTTAAATATGTAGAACATTATATGTAAGCATTTAATATACCTATACTGTTGGTAATTATCAATATATTTTAGTTTGGCAAAACAAACTTGATTTGTTTTAGCACTTCAATATCAAAATTGCAATTTTTTGAAAAAGCTTGTTGAATTTGATACCTCTTAATAAACATTTAGATTATAAAATCGTACCAGCTATTTTTACTATAGCTACGACCACACACACATAGATACACCTTTTATAAACATAACTTCTATTAATTTTTGCTCTTAAACGGATAATCATGTAAAATATCAAAATCTATTTAAAAACAATACTCTGTCTATACCCACGGTATGGAAAAATAAAAGTAAAGGTTTTAATTATGAATCAAAACATGTGTTAAATTATTTTACAAACGAAGGTGCTTACCAAAGTATAAGCTAGTTTTATTGCCTTGGTGCAATTAGACTTAGTACTGGGAGCAAATTGGCTTGTGAGTATTTTTCCCCGCAGCAATCGGTCGCGAGCAAATGGCTTACAACCGTTTGTACGAGCTACTTAATACTTCATAATAATTTAATTTCTAAATGTATATAGGTTTCTCCTGAGACTATATTTATTAAAGGATTCTGTAAATCTTATTCCAATGTCAGTCATCAACGTGACACTAAACAGTTATCTTGCCAAAGCTTGCACTCTACCACACCTAATTTAAAAAGAATTAGCATTATCAGTACTTACGAGAGCCAAACGAATATGGGGATTTAAAATTGATGAACTACCCGCAGTATTAATTACAAAATGAAATACGAATGTTCTATAAATAAAAGTAATTGGAAAATTCCATTAAAGCTAACAGAAATCTAATGCTTTTTCACCGAATATTCTAGCTTCAAAACTAAAACAGCCACAATTTTTTGAACACTCCGTTTTTAATACCCATTTACGCAAAAAACCCGTTAATCCAATTGTCTTTAACATTCAAGTATTTAATATTTAATAGCCTTTAAACATTACAATTAAAGCGGGTTCGAATTTTAAGAAAGGGGATGTGATTGCAAGTTTTTCGGTAATTCAAATAAGTACATATTTTTCAAAAACATTCCAACACTTTCGCTGACATTTTGTGACGTAGTGTCAAAGCTCTTCTATAGAGGCCAGGAAGGTCTACGAAATTATAATTAGTTATAAAAAAGTCCGGGGAAAGTTTGAGGAATTTTTGGTAATTTCAGATGTGATAGCATCAATACCAAGCCAGACCTAAACTAATTTTTTGTTTATATAATTATTATTTAATTTTTGGCGACAAATCGTGTCGCGGCGAATCGTAGTTTGGCGAGTGGCCCCTGGATGTGAATCGTAATGTACCCCAGCATAATTTAAGCTATTTAAAAAAATTATTAAAGATATTCGCTCTACATTAGAGAAAGTGTAATTTTCCAAGCTTGATTTCTTGCTATATTACAACTTCTTAAAAAATAGTATCCTCTTAATTATTTTATAATAGTTTAAAAAAATGCATGAGCGTCATTACCTCACATAGATTTGTAATATGAATGAATATTTTGTGTACGTGTCATCGCATTGAGTACATTTATGAGTTTAATGAATATTTGATAAAATAAACCACTTGCAGTATTATAATTCAAAAAATAATGTTACTGTAGTTGGATTAGTTCAGAAAGGTATTTTAAGTACATAAAAAAATTTGTTGTAGAGCCTTCTTTGAATTACAAGACACGTTCGTGGTCGATGTATATTTTTTAAACTTGGTCTCTATGCATATATCATTGGTTAGATAATAATATACATAATTGTTTATTTGTAGAATAGTTTAAATAGTTTAGGCCTCCCACGAATGCTTACTTTGATTATTTAAAGACACAATTTTGATAAATCTTAACTAAGTAATAATAAAAAGTTTGACTTGTACGGCTTCTGTGATTTAATACTGTTTATACACATTGTGGACTATCTACAAAATTCTGACAGGATTATTTTAATAATTTTTTTGAGGTATACTCGTACCTACAGGTGCCTTCTCTGCAAGTTTTCTCACGTCTAATTCATATTTATGAAATTCACAATTTCACCAAGGAAGCAAATTCTGCTCCGGCTTGTTATCTGGTATTGTATAACTCTCTAGTTAGGAATTTAAACTAAACTGGTTGAATGTCAAGTGTAAACTGCGCTGTGGTGTATGTCAGTACCTGCTCGTTATTCTCCATCGAACACCCTCGGATTGTATTTGCTCGAAGAAATGTATTAATATGGGATGATAATGTTTACATGTAATGAGAATACAGGCCGAGAAAGGAGGAAAATTGGGATTAAAAGTAGCAGTAAATTACAGAATTTGCGTCAAAACAGGAAACTTTATATTTATAGCCGATCAAACGAATTTTAGTGTTTTCCAAAAGCAGATTGATTAGTTATTGCTCATTCCATGCCAAGACAGGAGATGAAAGAGTTTGTATTATCGTTTTACTGCTCAAGATGTTTTTGAAAGTTTTACAGAAATTGCAGCTCGTAGAAACTTAGGATAAATGGAATGACATGATGCTCGTATTTTTTAAAGTTCATTTAATAAAGAAAAGGCATTATATATACTTTGAATATGAGAACCACGGATTTGGTAGAGACTAGAGATTTTCCTAGAAACACCACAAACGAATCTTATTCTTATTACTTGTAGTATTCCGTAGAGATGCTTCATGTAAAATATTTTGAGAGTTCCAAGAATGACCTGGTATTAATTATACGCCCTCATTTACTTTTTCAGACACACATTTTCATTCCAGATATAATTATCTTCTTTCTGCATATTTAATATTTTTGAAATTTTACCAATTTCTTTTATCCTAACTTATTGCCAAATGTTAGGGTGTCCGCCCATTTGCTCGCCTGCTCGCGGGTCTCTTTGCTCGACAACTACCACACCAAAACTAACTGCCCATAACACTTGTACATACCTAAGGTAGCCCTAAGTTAATCTTCACTGAACATAAAGTTAATTATTTACATATTGTCTAATCTCTCTAAACTCCCAAAGAGTAACTAAACGTGTTATCTACTTAATTTCGATATACAGTTAACACAGCACAACCTTAGATCCAATACTTTAAGATGAAGTTTTGCAAGGGCCGCTTTAATGACACGTTTTCTCGGGTGTCATGTTTAAATGCGTTAACAATCAAAGTGAATCACCGAAAATGTTGTGTTTTTCCTGAAAATCCTATCATGTGTAATTTAAAATGGCAGCTAATGTACTGCAAACTGAAATATTGATGTGCGACGTGGGAAGCTGCCGAACATCTACAAATGCGTATCGTAAATAAACAATCGAACATTAACAGTAAAACATCAAACTGTGCATTATACTCAGTGCACAAACACAGAATCAGCGTTAACATTGATATATAGCTAATAATTTAAAATTAATTGCGTTCCAGATTCATGATTTAATAATGGAATTTCCCAATTACTTTTATTTATAGAACATTCGTATTTCATTTTGTAATTAATACCGCGGTAGTTCATCAGTTTTAAATCCCCATATTCGTTTGGCTTTGATAATGCTAATTCTTTTTAAATTAGGTGTGGTGCAAGCTTTGGCAAGATGACTGTTTAGTGTCACGTTAGTGAGAGGCGTTGGAATAAGATTTACAGAATGTTTTAATAAATATAGTCTCTGGAGAAACCTGTATACATTTAGAAATTAAATTATTGGGAAGTATTAAGTAGCTCGTACAAACGGTTGTAAGTCATTTGCTCGCGACCGATTGCTCGCTAGGAAAAATACTCACGAAGACAGTTACTCGCCATCCATTTGCTCGCAAGCCAGTTTGCTCGTAGTACGAAGTCTAACTGCACCAACGCAATAAAACTAGCTTATACTTTGGTAGGCACCTTCGTTTGCAGTTTGAAAATAAACGATTTGCTTTTAGAAAATAAAATGCTAAACATGTTTAACATCTGTTTACGATTTCGCATTTTTTCACAATCTTATTGCCTGGATGAATTTTTAATCAAAATCAGAGCAAGTATTACAGAAATATCGATTACCATACACACACGCACGCGCACTCGTACCCACACACACTCATACGTACACACACATACACCATCTGTGGACGTACATTTTGTGAACCTACCTTTTTAACTTTCTAAAGAACCATGACGGATATTTCTGTTAAAATTTCAATGCCAGTACATTCATAGAATGGGAATAAAATGTCGTATTTTAGAATACGTCATTGTCATTGTTAATACTGCATTTACATATATGTATCAAAACCAAGTCAATTAAACATGTATTACCATTGTCAATAAAATCGTTGATGTTCACTATTCTCATAATGGGATAGGTGCAGTGTTGGGTAAGTTACTCTAAAAAAGTAACTAAGTAAGTTAGTCAGTTACTCGGCAAAAAAGTAACTAAGTAAGTTACTAAGTTACAGAATTATAAAAGTAACTTGAATAAGTTACTAAGTTACCATAAAGTAACTCGTTATTTTTTAAGTTACCTTTTTTTATGAGACGCTACTAATGTACATGCAATTACTACCAACTTAATATCAACAGGAACACACATTTATAAGCA
>JABXWE010030833.1:0-20463 GCA_014611495.1 Limonius californicus
GATTTGCAGGCAGCACTGAAAAAAATTTGTTAGCAGCAAGAGTAATTAAGTTGAAAACATAAATATATAATTTAATGCAAAGCCATTCATCTGTAATAATTTATTATGTTATAAAATTACAGGGTAACTAATTTTGGTTCTTACAGAACTACAGTAACAACAAACGAAAGTTAGATTTTTAAAAAAATATCGATTTATTATAGTACATTTTGAGAAAAATACTATCGTAGTTACAACGTATCCAACTGTATAACAAAAAATACGAATTTATTGTTGTTAACTGTAGAAGGAAATGATATACTAGTATCAAAATATTATTGTTTTTATTATTAAGTAACAAAACGATCAGTAACAGAGCGGAAATGCGTAACTCCCCAAAATTACTGTCTAGGCCGCTATTACTTCTATTAATTAAATCACGAATAAATTATGTTGTCACTGTAGCTTGACTAGTATTTAAAATATAACAACGAAAACAAAAGTTTAAGACGTAACAGGAGTACGAATTATTATTTACATGTTGTGTGAAGGATACTATTACTTAAGAAAATCAAGCTATATATCTATAGGTCTTAGATCGTCTCCCTTCTTTAAAATTAAAAGTGATATTTCATTCCATTTCATTGTTTCTAATTACTGACATTTATATATAATCTTATATAAAAGATTCCATATTTTTAAGTTCTGTTCTTTGTTTTAATAAAAACAAAAAAATATGGAATACCTAATTAGGCATAGTTAAAAAGCAATTATTTGCACGCAAAATTAGTCTGCCGTACGTAAACTCCGAACAATTACAATAATTACGAATTCCTTTCTTCGACGCTCGGTATGTCTTCAAATCTTTTCACTTTGGCACCTATCGTATAGTCGTGGTAAATTGTTTTTAGTGTATACAGGGTGATTTACGTAGACCGTGCATTAGAAGTTTTTCGACTTATACTTGGAATAAAAATTTGAAATTTGGTACGCTACCATAATAGACCATGCGCGTTCTTCCTAAAGTTTTTTAGTCCAACTGCTATACAGGGAGTGCCAAAAGTCGGTACCAGCTTTCTTATTTCAAATCGAAACCTACATTTTTTATTACATGGTTCGAAAGACTTCTGAATTCTGAGTTCGGACGATCCCTATTATGTCCATTTATCTCTGACAGTTTTTGATTTATTCCAATTTTTTTGAAAAAAAAATGCTACTGTAGCAGTTTTCACGAAAAAATTGTATCTCGAAAACTGCTTATAGTCGAAGAACCAAATCTGTGGAGTAGTTAGGTGGAAGCCCAAGTCAACTTCTGATGTGCCATTGGTGGTCCCTTTTGTACCAAATGGGCGCAGGCGATTTTCAAATGTAGCATTAAAAATTGTCAAAAACTCCATTCGTAAGAAAATTGAATTTTAGGGTGAGTTACTTAAGCATTCCCTATACCTAACTTCACCTTCTATTGAGTTATTCAATAAAAGTCAAGAAATGCCTTATCTTGCCGAGAGATTCTTTGCTGTTTCAACTAGGTTTGCTATGGAAACAAAAGACAATTGTAATTAAGATGGCGATCTTGTGTAAAAGTGAAAACGACTTGTGTTAATTCTGAAATAAAATTGATTGGAAAATGGTAAATTATCCAAACGAAGTTGTGTTAGACTTGTTTGTAATCCATGGCATGTGTCAAAACATTATTCAGGGAACTGCCCGTGAGTTTAATTTAAAATATCCAAACTTACCAAACATGACACGGGGAAAGTTCTCACGATTGAGAAATAATTTTATAAATTTTGGGAAAGTGGCTAGACACATTATGAGAGTCAAACCACTAACTGGCAATGAAGATAATCAAATTACCATTCTCCGATATTTTCATGAATATCCTCAAGCCTCAGTACGAACGGCGTCTTTGGAATAGGGATTTTCATACTCTGCAATACAAACCATTTTACACCGCCATAAGCTAAATCCTTTTTCATTCATAAGACTGCAAAAATTATACCCAGGTGACTTTCCTCGTGGGGTAAACTTTTGCAAGGATTTACTACTCAAAATACAAGAGCACACCGGATTCTTAGAAAACATAATTTCGACTGATGAGGCAAAGTTTTGTCAGCAGCGAGTTTACAATAGGCGAAATAGACATTTTTGGGTTTCTGAAAATACACATATGGTGCGCGAAGTTGAAAATCAAGTACAATTTCGAATAAATGTGTTTTGTTTGGTAATGAACCAAGAGGTACGCTATTTTATGTACAATGCAAATTTGAATAGTGAAGGATACTTAGAAATTCTTCAAAACGTGGTAGAAACATTTACTGAAAATTTGCCACTGGCTAGAGCTGCACGTTCATGGTACCAGATGGATGGGGCTCCACCGCACAATACAAGAACTGTGAATACCAACGTGACATCCTTGTTCGATCACCGTTGGTGGGGAAATCGCGGACCATTTCTGTGGCCTGCAAGATCTCCAGATCTTACCCCGTTGGACTTTTATGTTTGGGGTAGGGTAAAAGATTTTGTCTATTCTTCACCAGTTCGTAATGTAGATAATTTGAGATTTAGAATAATACAAAGTTTTGACAGTCTTGACCCCAACGAAATTAGAAGTGCTACGCAATCTATTGAAAGTAGAGTAATACAATGTTTGAACGAAAATGGTGGTCATATTGAACATTTACATTAGAGTTCTGTCAACATTGTTCTTGTTCGTTAATTATAATTTGTCTTATGTAATTAAATAGGAATCCCTATTTTTGACTAAATTATTACAAATGTCTTTTGCTTCTATGGTATATTTGAAACAGCAAAGAATCTCTCGGCAAGATAAGGCATTTCTTGATTTTTATTGAATAACTCGATAGAGGTTGAAGTTAGGTACAGGGAATGCTTAAGTAACTCACCCTAAAATGCAATTTTCTCACGAAAAAAATAGTAGGTGCCATTTGAGAAAATTGAGTTTTTGACAATTTTTGAATGCGACATTTGAAAATCGCCTGCGCCCATATGGTACAAAATGGGACCACCGATCGCACATCAGAAGTTGGCATGGTCTTCCAGCTAACTGCTCCACAAATTTGGTTCTGCGACTGTAAGCAGTTTTCGAGATACAATTTTTTTCGTGAACTGCTACAGTAGCCATTTTTTTCAAAAAAATGAAATAAATCAAAAACTGTCAGGGACAAATGGACATAGTAGGGGTCGTCCGAACTCAGCATTCAGAGGTCTTTCGAACCATGTAATAAAAAATGAGGTTTCGATTTGAAATAAGAAAGCTGGTACCGACTTTTGGCACTCCCTGTATACCAGTTGGACTGAAAATATTTTAAAAAGAACGCGCATGGCCTGTTATGGTAGCGTACCAAATTTAAAATTTTTATACCAAGTATAAGTTGAAAAACTCCTAATGTACGGTCTACATAAATCACTCTGTATATAAAGCGAAAGTGCCGTGTATACTTAAAAGTACTATTTTAAGTATGAATTTATGAAAAGGATATGCATCAATTTAAAACTACAGTACTGAAGCTTCAAGGTGACGTACGGGACACAATTCGAATCTGGTCGTGAATATTCCATAGCCATATCTGATTCTGTTCGACTTCCCCTATCCGATTAATTCACTATGCTTTTCATTCTTTAAATAACATTTACTAGCGACATTGACCGCAAAGTAAAGCAAGGATTACATCGACTTTTTATTGGTTAGGGGCTACGTACATAAGTCTACTTCCTATCCCTTTGACTTGGAATAGTTACGCATCTCTTTTTAACGCTGTACACATATAAAAGTTTCACACTCTGTTAGTTGTCATGGTACTACTAATTAAATTAGAAATCATGTCATTTTGAGTTGCTATATATCACTTTAATGTAAAAGAAAAGATACACTGCCATGTTTTCGAAAATAGCGTTTAAGGTAGTAATTTATAAAAACTGTAGCAATGCTTTAAGGTGACATCTGAGATACATTTCGAATCCGATCACGAATATTTTATTTTACTGTTTGACTTTCTACTTTGTCTGAATTTCTGACTTTGTTTTCTGTTCATTGAACAATATATAGGGCAGACTTAGGCGAACGGACGGTGTACCTACCACGGCAAAAAGATACATTCAACTGAATTATATTTGCTGGCGGAAAATTTAGTTTTAAGTCTTATACTGGTATATGTACCGAAGATAAGGTTCTTTTTATATAAAATAAAAATACAAACAGTAGGTAGACATAATTCACAAATCTACTCTGTATTATTAAATACGAGCAATTTTTTTCTATAGCAACTGTCACATCACATAAACAAAGAAATACCAAAATTAATAACGATATTACTAAAAACAAAATCAAAGGACTTCTTTTAAAAATATTAAGTCAGTTTAAGATTTATTTAATATTTCAGAAGAATTTAAAGGGGAACGCTTAATTTATAACTCAAAATTTAATTTAAAAGATTTAAGATAGTGCTCGACAGCTTAAAATTTTTCTATAAATACCCAATTTATATTAAGTATATACCTAAATTCAAGAATTCTTTGAAAATGGACAAGAATCGATATGTATGTACAGTTTAAACAATAGTATACCGGGTGTTTTTAAAAGATACTAAAATATGCTTCCTAAGAGAGATGGATCAGAGGTGCTTCACCAAGAATGTTTTTCTTTAACAACGTGTGAAGTGTTTCAGCTAAAATTACGAAATTTGGAACATTGAATAAAATTTGGATGCCGAAACCGATTTGGTATTCAAACTTGTAATAACTTACCCCAAAAAGACCCAAACAGGCTCCCGTAAATTCTGTCATTTTTTGTGTCACATGTTTACTCAACATGTTTTTGAACATTCACACCGAAAGAAATTCGAAAGCGGAGTGAGATTCCGACTTTTAACGAAACTACCTTTTTCTGAGTGAAAAAGTTCAATTTCCTTAATTTCTACTGAAAAGTGAAGAAACTCCTTCTACAAAAAATACCATAATTTACCAGAGCCTCCGCCCGTTTGCGGCTCTTCGGGGTAAGTTATTGCAAGTTTGATTAGAAGAATCGGTTTTAGTACCAAAAGTGTATTTAATATTCCAAATTTCGTAATTCTAGCCCAAACGCTTCACACGTTATTCGAAAAAGCTCATCTTCGGCGATGCACTTTTGAAGAGCTGTTTTTTGACCCATGTTTATAGTAAGTTTTTATTTATTTTGACGAAAGGAATGAATATTTTAGTACCTTTCAAAAACACCCCGTATATTGGTGGATACGAATATGGATTTGTCTAAAATGAAACGCTTAATATATAGGTACTGACTTAATTTTAATATTTTGAAATGAATTTTTTTGATCGTAATATTAATTAATTATTTTCGAATTTCTCGGTTTAGGCTACTATTTAACAATACCAGCAATAAATATTTAACCTCAAAAATCAAATATGCCGCAGGCCCAATTACCAATTAAATTAAGAAAATCAATATTAGTAGCTATAGCGTAACCTAGTAAATAAATTATTTTGCACTATAGACAGCGGGCTTTCAAAAATTTGTGGTAAAGTCGGTGAGGACTCTATTAACGTATATCGGAGCTTGAATAACAATTACATGTTAATAAAAGTAATTTATCTGGCGAATAAGAAACAGTGCGAATTACCTATTCAAATATATGAAACAACTCTTGTAAAAACATCTGGTATTTAATAGTTTCTGGTTTATTATTTTAAGATTAACTAAAAATTCATGCTAAATGCATTAGAATAAGTGACTGATTAAAGTGAGGGTGTATTAAAGTAACTCCAAAGCGTGCCAACTAAGAAAACAACTTGAGTATGTAAGAAAAAGAGAAAACCACGGTTTTCTTGACCAGGTTTTCTTAAACGCTCGTTGCTAAAGATGTTTACCACTTTTTTTTGAAAAAAGATCCCAGAGCGAGTAAAACTTACAGCTCCTAAACGTTAACTCTCCCCCCACATTGCAAAAGTTTTGTCGAGGCGGGGGGGGGGCGGTTACGCCATTGTAAGTAGCAACTTAAATGTAATAATTCAGCAAATATTTAATATAACTCTATTTCAAGTGCTGCGGTCATCTGATAATCCATTCAGGGGAAATACTTACCCACTCATTCGCCAACCTGTAGTCATTTTTGAAAAAAAATATTACCTACTATAAGTTGCTTGAATCTTCGTTAAATGAACACTTTTATGCTTCTAGAAACGTAATACTCTACGTCAATTAGTTTATGTAATTAAACATGTTGTATAGAGTTAGCCGATTAGAGGACGCATAAATATTTATAAAAACAATACCCAACTATTAAACAATATACTATAAATTACCACTAAATATAACATTTTTCATGGCTTAAATCGTTTTCGAATGTAATTAGTAGTTGCGGGTTTCTTAGGTGAAATAATTGTTGACTGGAAAAGCAGAAAATATAAATAATTGCAGTGTGTTATGGCAATATGACTAACAATAATTATACCAATTTAAAATTATGAGCAATGCTTTAATAATATAACTTGTCTACGTGCAAAATGCATCGAACCAAGGTTGATGCCGTTGTGCATCGCCCAAGTTATAGCGCCGCGTTGTTGCATGTGTGGGGAATAGGAACGAACCCTGCACCAGCTCATACTAATTCTACTGCAGCCCCACCACTGCACATGCAACTAGATCTCTTCTAGCATGAACTAGCCTAGACAAACCTACCGTTCGTGCAACCTCCATGCCATGCTGTTCTCCTGCCTCGAAATATATTCAGAATGCAATGTTATTAGTTTAAATAATACAAAACAATTGTTTATTTATATATATCTTTTATATATTCAAAACATTAGGCCATCTCTTTTCCTCCGTGGATATTTGCAATTTTATAGCGGACTGTATTAAAATTTGGCAGTGACGTCACAGGTGGGGATTGCGAATTGGTGGGAGACCGGTCCTCTGAAAACCTAACGAATACGCACTGTTACATGCACTTGCACTGCAATTAAATTAACAGCAGATATTTAATTATTTTCTGATGTTTCTTTCTCATTTTTTCTGCATTTCCGTATTGGTTATTTTAGTGCCGTTACAGTTGTTTTTCAATTTAGCGCAAATTTTGCCAAATCAACAACGATATTTAAGAATTTAACATAGGGTGAACAAAAACTATTTTCCAAATACAGATTTACGTGAAATCTGGAAAAAATAATTGCAATCAGATCAGTACAACGTTTATGGCGGGTCATAGTTTTTTTTTTGCAAATACATGATTTATGCCTTAAGTTTTAGGGTAATAAATACATTAATCATTTATTTTTATTGTGTCACCTACTCTCCACGGGCTGCAAAATAAAATATTTAAAAAAATCACTTATAATGTAACGCAAGGAGTTTGCATGTAACGATGATAATAAATCCAACTCTGCTGACGTCATATCTATGCATGCACCGGATGCAAGTGCATCCTGATCTTTATAAATAACTTTTCTAGTATGAATAGAAGAGTGCAGTGCAACTATGGGTATGATCTATTCCTACATACTCAGTACCAGGCTTACAGCACGTAGCAGCTGGTTTTGGATGATCATGTGTGTACTTCGAGGGCGTAAACTTTAACACATATGATCACATGACCCCGTATGCGGTACCAACTACTTACGTGTATGCATGTGTGCAAGTGCAACATACTTATAAACCGGATTGGTAACCCCACACAATCTGCAATCAACTCTGCAAAAATGCCTCTTGTATCGCAACTGCAGTCTGCACGCTTATTTATGGAAATTATTTTAACAACGCTAAGGTAAAATGTTAATTTACATAATAAAGTTGGTATTTAATGATATTACAGTACGCTCTTACGCATATACACCAACATCTACAGTTGAAATTAAAATAACCGTTTTATAGGCAGTGAAATGGTACATAGCTTAGTAAATGCACATTTATTATTTATGCTATCTACTTTAATATCTAATTAAGACGTGTACCAGCCATACTTAATTAATATGCTTAACGTATGCGGAGCACAAGGGATAAAAACAGTAATTTGTTTGACAGCCATTAAAATACGATTTAAACCAAAACTTTCTAGACACAGAAGGCAAAACTAAAACTTTTGTAATATCCTAGATAGGACCATGAGACGTCCAACATATGTCACACAGATAAAATAACCGCAGTATGACGTTTAGCTTGAAGTGTAGCAAATCCTAGGGACATTTGGACAAATTGTCTTACTCAAATGCTGTTTACAAAATTGGGCGGAAGAAGAGATCTATACAATTTTATATGAACAACTCACGCAAATACCAGTCAGAAAATGGGAAACGGGATATGAAAGTATTTTATTGTATTGAGCATTGTCCTTCTATTTTAGAGCAAGCTACACGAATATATTTATCAGAAATAAACTACCGTGGTAACAATATTTAGAACCGCTAAAAATACCATTATTCCCAGTTTACAAATAATAGTTGATTTCATACCATCCAGTTTAAATTTTATTAGTACTTCATTGTTACCGTATGGTAAACTTACTAACATTTGTGAGAATTTCCACCAAACATAAAGTAATTGTAAAATAATTGAATAATACAATAACGGGTTGTTATTGTTTTGATTGTGCAATACAGATACATATAGTGTCAAAGTAATAGTCATTAAGAAATTAATATCCCTTGAAATTTACTTCAACTAGGTAAGCAACACGGTTAATCAGTTGATAATTGAAAACTCAATTTTTAAGCCAAAGCAGGTAGCACTGTTAAAACAGTAACTATTAATATTATAGTTAGGATACAAGTAGTACCGCGAAATTATATCCGAGCTGTTTCATTTTCGTTTATAATAGCAACAATGACTGTTGTGAATTAAAATATATTTTATCGTGGTATACCAAACTTATATAGATAGCTTATGTCAAATTTGCTTCATCCCTACAATCTGTTTAATCATTGATCTTTCGTTTTATTAACCACAAATTGAATATTCAGCAAAAACTACAATGTTTATCCAATAGCCATCTTCGCAATATCTCATTGATCACTGATATCCAGCTCTAACATCCATAAAACCAGAATTTTAAAGGAATCCCGGTATTTTCTAAAACGTGTTCTAATTTTTTTGTCGTCTTATCCTTTATAACCGTAACATAAAACGTCTATTATTCCAGAGATGGTTGAAGTAAAATATTCGTATTTTTTGTGGCACTAAGTGGGTAATGCATAAGCAAAATAAAGCATTTAAATGCATAGAAGAATTTTACAGTTCCCAGGAAGGAGTTTCACAAATTCAGGAGCAAAAAATTAGAAAGTCGTGCGGTTTTATATAGATGCATGATTTTGTCGGAGAAGTTTCGTTCTCTTTGTATTTCTGGAACTGGTGTGCAGTTCAATCGAGAAGACTTTGCAGTGAGTTCAGTGTTTCTCTTGGCCGGTGCACAGAATAATTATAGCACTGAGTAAGTAGTGCCGTTTTAGGGTTTGCATTAAATAAGACTGTACATTAAATATGCAATTTAAAATCAGTGTTAAAGAAACGTGGGTTTAGTTTGACACAAATAGCATGAAGTTAGTAGACGCTAATGCTAATTTACAACGATTGCATCCAGTTGGCCGAGACAGGAATGGCCGCCCGTTTTATTATGGATGCGGAATGGGGAAAAGACAAGGTTTTAAATTAAAATTTAAATAAAATGTCTGCATTTTGTTGCTTTACTTGTTTTGGTGCACAACCTAAGCTGCTCTCAGGTCAATGCATTTTATACTGCACTGACTTGCATCGCCAATGTGCTCACTTTTAAAAATGAGTCTTTTTCTGTATGTTGTTTTTATACGAAATACATGTTTTGATTTTTTACAGATGTAGATGTTATCAGTGTATCTTCTGAATATAAAGAAATACAACATGGTGCGGTTTCTAAGAACATAATCACTATTTAAATTTATGTTCCTAATAAAACCATCTGTTAAGTGCGAAAATATTGTTAGCAGCTTGCTACTAGTCGCTAAATCTACCAAAAAAGTATTACGAAATCAAAAAAAAATAATTTTATGCACTCCCGTAATATGGACAGCAATGTAAGTGTTTCTGATAATCACTACACAAAGCTTAGAGAAGATGCTGTTCCTAGCAGACATGACAAGTTGATCATAAAACGACCGTAAAATTTTATTTTATTGTTGGGATTATGTAGAATAACATAAGTAGCGGGAAAATCAAAGTTTTGATTTAAAGGGTTAACACAAATTTAAAACAGAAGTATCGTATAATCGTGATCCTCGTTTGTACCGCTTGCGCAGTGTCGAGGCGGTGTGGGACAAGGCTAAGCTAGTTTGTGCTATGCACAACAGGGCCCGCCTCTGCGGGTTACCGTGTTGGTGCGAAACCGTGCTTTTGTCTTGCCTGTTGTGTGTGAATGTTTTTGTTTATGGTCTTGATACTCCTCAAATGCGACCGTAATTCGAGGAGTGCCATTAATTTGATCCCCAATGTCAAATGGAGACCGGGACCCAGTACCGATCCCCCAGGGAATTAGAAAAATTTCCGACCCTGGGGAGATTCGAACCGGGAAGCGTTTGGACTATTACATCCAAACCTTGGCCCTCTACCACTGAGCCATCCCCGCCCTTTGTTTAAATTATAAGAAATAAATATTGTAAATATACCTATTGCAAAATTGCATCTTATTTGTTAGTAAATAGTTTCATTGTAGTTTCTTAGTACATCCAACGTAACTACTTTGGTTTTTATTTATTTAAACAATGTAAAGTTCACTAAGTTACATATGAAATACACTCAGGTGTAATGTGTGTAGCCTACCTATCTATTACAAGATAAAGTAATCAGCCTGTATTATCTGATTTTTAAAAGTTTGATAAAAATGTTGCAATTCATAGTTTTCACAACATTGAGTATGTAGAATTTTATCGTTTGTACCTTCTATGATTTCTAGATGTCGGGCGTCTAATTGTCTAATAGTAATGATATAATTGGACAGCAAAAATGTATTTTTTAGCTTGGAGGAAACACAGATGTGTCATTTAATACGATTGGGAGCTTTCTGTTTTACGCCATGTTTTTCGGTTATAAAAGAAAATGTTTAAGTTTAGGTTATATGTGTGTTAAATATACTAAGTAATATTTATCTACAAAACAGATAATAAATTGGAGAATCTACCTACTACAAGCTAACATTCGATAAAAGCTATCTTATTTGTGAACTCTCCATGCAAATACACATCAGAACGATCTTTAAATATTTGTAAGAATATATGAAGCTAATGTTTTCAGAGCATAACGTCTAAACAATGGTGACATACTTCCGGTTTGCTTAAAAGGCGCCATCACACACTTTATAAATATTAAAAAAATATTTAATTAACTACAGATTAGTAAGTGTAACATCAAGAGCAAAATTTTGTATTAAATAAATAGTGAATAAGCCCGTGATTCTTCTTTGCATACAAGGGCAAAAATAACAACGGTCAGGGAGTATAGAGCTAAAAATGTTTTACTAATGCATTCCTGAATAGGGCAGCTATAGGTTAACTCTGGCGTAAGGTAATTTTCATATTTATTTAACAACTTGAATTTGACACATAAACCAATTTTCAGGTATGATTTTTTCCAATGAAAATCTTAGAACAATTACATAGGTTCATTTGTCGTTATGTGTTCCTTAGAGGAACTGCGTCGCTTAAGAAACACCTTGTATAATAATTATAATAAACTGTTCATATTTTACTAGATTATAACCGCTTTTGAGCGGATATCTCAAAAAACATACAGAACTGCCACTTTTAGTTTGTTATATTTTGAGTTATGCCTAACAAAAGATTTCATTTTGTTTTCTTATCCAATCTTATCTTTTAAACTACATACATTATCAAATTTACGTCTTAATGAACCAAAAATAAGGATGTCATTGAATATCTTTTAGTACATTCTGTTGCTGTAAAAAACCAACATACTTTCCAAGTACAACACAATATTTTTGTAAGATGTGGCTAAAGTTCATCACCTCAGTTACTTACCTATGTATTATTCTTGGCTACTTGTCTTGTCTTAATGCATCATGTCAAAATACTACTACTGCTAATGCAACACGGTACAAGAACGCAAAAGTGTTGCCTAGTTTACCTTTAAATGAGTCTATTCCAAAATTAAGGTAGAATTCGACTTTATGATTCGTTTTTACAATAGAATTTCGTAATTTTTTTCACCGTGAATGATCAATATTTTAAACTAAAAATAATGTGTTCTTTTTCAAAAAGTTTCATCATCTCTATAACCAGAAGGTATATTTGGAAATCTCCAGGCAATCATTTTTTAAAGAAAGCTTAGTTGCTAATTAAAGGTTGTTCCTAATGAGAATTGTGGAAAAACTTGCAGTTTCTCCAATAAATTTCGGAATTTTAGATTGCACCTGAAATACTAGGCAAATTCCTATTCGCATCCATTTCGGCGAAAGCCTTTTGAACCGGCTATGTAGTGGCTATTTCTAATATAAAGTGATTTAAAAATGATAGGCCTTCAGGTGGCCTATTTATGCTGCTTTTACACTACACTGCTCCAAACAGTTAACAGATAGGTATTTAATATTATTATTAATAAAAAAAACAGGCAGTTGAAACTACACATGTAAAAATGTTTATATTTTAACCACAACATTTTTAAACAATAACGGCTTTGTCGCACTTTTATTTGTTTCTGCCAGTTTAAACGCTGGAAGGTAGTAAAGCGCGCGGCAACACGCTCTTAGTCACAGGTCAGATTTTCACTTTCTTACAAGTGGTAAATTTTCAGTTTAATTGCAATTAAGAATGGAACAGCACCATGATTTGTCTGAATTAGAGGTTTGGAGGGCCACAAGTCAATTGGAAGGTCGACGAACATAGCTAGCTGTTGTCCAAGTGTTTGGGGTAAACCACAGTGTAATTGCTCGATTGGAATAGCTTTTTGGAAACTGGAGATAGTCGGCGTGGCCATGACAAGGTCGGCCATCATCAACAACACCATCGTTACTTCTCGCAACTTGCACGTTTAAATCGAACTCTTAGTGCAACCCAGCTTCGAGGTGAGTTTGATACTGCTACTAGAAGGCTGGTATCAACACAAACAATAAGAAATCGTCTTCATGACGTCGGCCTATACGCTCGACGACCACTAGTTTGCAGTTCCACTTTGCAAATCATAAAAGGGTCCGCAGAATGTGGGCATAGCAGCATAAGAATTGGGACCACAATGACTGGGGGATGAATGTTGGTTAGTGATGAGACGAGATTCACTCTGCAACCGTATAACAGGCATGTTTTAATTTAGCATGAATCCGGAACACGAAATAATCCACAATTTGTCCCGAAACCGCCACAATGTGAAGGTAATGTTATGGGCCATCATACGGATCTTTATTTCATTCAGAATGGCTCTCGTACTAGCCAAAGGTATCTGTAGAAGACTCTGCGACCCATTGCTCTTTCGTACACAGCAGCAGTGGAAGAAAAATTTGTGTTTATAGATGAGAATGCTCGTCCACATCGATCAAACATCGTAGACAACTGGTTTAATCAAATGGGAATCGACAGAATGGACTGGCCAGCAAATTCACCTAATAATAATCCGATCGAACATGCATGGGGTGCATTAGAAAGACGTGTGCTGCACGAAATATGTCACCACGTACAATTGCGCAACTACAAATTGCTCTTAGGGAGGAATGGCATACGATTCCACAAAATATATTTGATAATTTGACTCAATCCATGCCAACGAGATATCAAGCCCTTTTAGCTGTTCGTGGAGGTCAAATGCATTATTAACTTTTGTTTTTTTGTAACAATTAATGAATAATAAAAGGTACAGATTAAACATTTCTTATTCGTACATATCAACTTTGTAATTTATACTCTATACCATCATATTATACTATAAGTTTAAATGGGACAAATAGCATTCAAACGGTTGGCAATAGAATAGGTGACTGTCATATGGAAAACTATCGAACCGACTTGAATTACACATTTCTATATTTCAATCAATGTATGCAAACTTATTTATTATGACGAGTGGTAGGAACAATCGGAAAATATACCAGCATAATTAACCTTCAAGCGATGAATGAATTCATAATTGAAATAATTTATACTTCAAATATATCCGATAAAATAAATAAAACAGGAATCTAAAAACATCAGTGGTATTCAATCGGGGATACGCGTATGCCAAAACATTTTAGGGGGTACGTAAAATGTTACATGTATTTCATGAACGATCTAAGCTACAGAAAGTAATTTCTTTCCAAAACGAATTTGTATTGTTTTCTATTTCTACCGTCACCTACCGAGTACCAAAAAATAGTTACCGCTGGTATAGAGACTACTAATTCGCAATTGTTTTACAACCTCTGGACGAAGACATTTTCTCTATATTTTAAAATGACTCTTACGTCTGGCCTATTCTACTCGAAAATAAAATCTTGGGGTTGTGCTAGTTATCGAGTCAATAATATTGTGGTTCTGTAATCACGAGTGCCATTTGATTCTTATGTTTAGCGTATTTAGTACATTATTTCGGATTTAATTTATTTTAAATGTAAATTATGTATAACCTCAATTATGCACAACTTTGGGGTACAAAGTTGGGTGGAAAAGTGCCTCTCGAAGTACGAGGGAAAAGATTGAACCCCACTATCCTACTTTATTTGCTTCCATAAATTGTAATTCAATGCACGTTAATGCATTTATTCGGTAAATACCACTGAACTAGATCGATTACGCTGCGTACTGGAATCACGGATAATATTATCATTCGGGTATTGTTATTATTTTCGCGAAGAACGAGCCGGACGTATACGACTACGTAGGAAAAACATCTTTTATAGTAATCATGACTTCAGTTTATGTTATCAATTTTTTCTTAGGATGGATTCCGTCCACGATGAATAACCTTGTTTGCACGCATTTTTTGTTTGTTTTTTCAAGCTCGTGTGGTACCGAATCTCTCTCCCTCTCTCATAGTTAACAGCCTACCGACTGGTTGGCAGCAGCTAACTCAGATTTATTCTAACCCTTTCCCATTGGTAACGTAAAAAAAGGACGTGATCTTAGCTTAAAAGAAAAAATTAACAATTTGGAACAGATTTTAAGTTGCCGAAGATAACCCAGCGGGTTGTATCAGTACTTTGAAACATTTCGCAGCCAGTTTTGTGTAAAATAAAAAGCATGTTTAAATAGAAGATGCTACTTTTGCATATTTAATATGTTATTTAGAAAATTTCCTGGCTGAAATCAATAAATACAGTCTATTTCACGATGAAACTTCCATTTATTATTATCAACTCCATAAATGGTTGTTCATTTGTGATTTTTAATGGAGTTGGTACAACTACGGCCCGTACTGTTATAAGAAGAATGCAAACCAATAAAACTATTGTAAACGTACTACTACAAACAGAAAGTCTAATTATTATTTATATGAGACTTGTATGCAAAATATTCCACATTATACGATTTTATTATATTTTCATTCCATTGCAATTTTAAAAGACCTTATTCTGGAAAAAATTGTAATGGGGTATCATTAATGCCCAAATTATCGAAGAATCAAAGCGTAACATGTTACCGAACAATGAACAGAGTATAACATTTATTGCACAGGAATTGAATTAAGGCAATACTTGATAAAATGTCTTCTGTATATAAGGTGTCCTCTGAATACACAGCTCAACTACACCTGTGGTCCAATAAGGTCGATTAAACCAAACATACCTTAGTACAAAAGTGCTTCACTAACAAGTTATGCCACCTTAAAGAACAAACATTTTTACATTGCCTATATTTCAAAAAGAAAATGGCGGATCAAGCTGAAAATTGGTCCACATCCACTTCAGGGGAAACCGAACATTCTCGACTTATAAGTTTTACTACATATTGTACAGGGCCCTCTCGGCTGATTTATTCGTATCCTAAATGTTAATAGACATTTAAAAAAATTATGATAAAAGACATACGAAACAAAATTGCCGACAGCGCTCTCTACAATATGCAGGAAAGCGTATACGTTGAGAATGTCCGGCTTCCCCTAAAGTGGATGTGTACCAGTTTTCAGCTTGATCCGCCATTTTGTTTATGAAACATACCCAACGTTACAAATATTGTTTTTTTTTTTCCGACGCCATAATTTGTTAAGGAAGCAGATTTTTAATCGGCCCTAGTCGACCGCAGGAAGCTGTAGTTAAGCTATGTCCCTTTACTTTCTACATACCTTGTATGTAGTTCTATTTTCGAATGAGAGAAGTTACTTTCGCATGCCGCAAATCAATTTCAGATAAAAATAGTTTCACATTTTTGAACTGATTTCAAAATAAATAATTCTTTGCGCATATCTTCAAATAGCAATTATAAATATTCTAGTTCTACTATTGTTTTAGATATACAAACGGGTATAATATTTTCACCATAAAGTAAATCAGGATCTGTAATTATATAAACCAATAAAAGCCCAAATACTACCCTACCTTCCTTTAAGATGGTATCATAAATCCTATAAGTAGTCTCGCAATCGTTAACGCCATACGGTGGTTTTCTTCTAACAATACTCCCATCCAAAGATTTGCTTCGTCCACGAAACTCCTCATCGTCGTGTTTGTTATCGTCCTCGCTGCATGAATTCCTTCTATAGCCACCATCCGCCGACCTCCATTGATGTACTTTTTTCCCGAAGTGCCTTATCAGTTCTTGTATTGTATGGTGGTGATGATTGTGGTGCTTTTGCATATGATTGCCCTTCGGAGAGGAGGAGTAGGTTGCAGTTTCCACTTTGGGCACCGAACCCCCGAAAGTGGGAATATTTACGGGTTCACTTGGCGTATGCATTGGAGATTCTGGGCAGCTTTCAGTGCTGGCGCTTTGGAAAGGGCCCAGAAAATTGGGATGCTGATGACCAAGGAGGTGGCGACGTCCACTAAAATGATGATGAGAGTGCTGGAACTGTTGGTGATGATGTGGATTATTCGGATCCAGCGCAGGAGGATGCGAAAACATGTATGTAGAGTTGTTAAGACTCATTGTTGCTAATTGTTTTGCACTTCAAACACGCAAGTACTTTTCACAATAATTTAAGTTCGACACAATGTGGGTTCATTTTCACCAAGACGCCCTTCGATAACACTAGTTTTTACAAGCAGCTGCAAAAATGGATCGGGTTCAGGAGAATGATTCAAAATCGGAAAAAATAACATTCTCAGAGTACCAACAAGGTCAGACTGACAGAAAAGAGTCTAGAAGCCGGCATCAACACACGGTGTTCGTGACTGTTTCCACATGTGCTCATATTGTATTTTCTAAGATACGTGCTGTTTACGAGTGTGTTGGTAAACAAACTACCTAAGAAGAACGCCTATCATCTGGCCAACTGTAATTATTATGTAAGGCTAAATTGGCGGCAACGAGCAGGAATAGCTCACTATTGGTACCAAACGAGACGTTCTTAAAATAATTAGTCGCGTGCCATAAAAATGCAAAGGATGTTATTGCCAAATGGTCTGTTTAAAACGTAAATAATGTGAAATCAAAGGAAACCTAGAGCCGTCAACATTTGTATTACTACTACACATAAATTAGAACCAATAACGAAAATGTTCACTTTCAGAATATCATTTCCAATCATCTTTCAGTATATCATCAACACTCTTTAACATACATTTTTCAAATGTAAAGAGCTGTTCCATTTTGAAACAGTTATCTTTAGTAATGCATCACGACTGTCAGAAATTAGGACCTTCTCTGTAAATTGTAAAACCAATCTAAATTTTTCAAAAATGCCGAAAATAATTCACTGAAGCGGTTAACCCTACATAACATACATACGTTTAAAAATAGGTCTTCATATTTGGGCTACTAGTTATAGAAGGAGTGTCGTTACTTTATTCATCTAAAATACATTCCATACATGTCAACCTCTAACCTAATTTAAAAACACCATCAGATTACCAATTTACATTAGAAACTTTATTAATAATCTTCTAAAACAGCAAAACTTTTAGAATTGAACCGTATTTGCGAAATGTGTGTAAAAATGGATAATGAATTTCTTGCGTTAGTTTCTGCTACGGAGCTACAGAAACATTTTAAAATAGCAAAACAACTTTTATAAACAGCTGTTTAGAAGATTAGGACACTTTCCGGCATGGCAAAAGTGTTGAGAGAAAACGAATTCGAACTGCTAGAACTGCAATGGAAGAACCCCAAAAGTTGATCAGAAAATTACGCTAAGAATGATTTTTTGCTGCCATAATGTCCTTCGTGAGATTTAAAACCGCTGCATTACTGATAATTTACCTCGTTTTGAATGCAAATCACTTTGACAAACGCGGAATTGCACCATTGTTCACAAAGTTAGGTTATGATACATACGGGCGTGTAAAAGTTAAGGTACGACATGCCTTTCTATTTTGAATATGAAGTTTTTTGCTTACACGTAACAAATAGTGGCAAGCACTTATATAGCGTAGACAAAATTACCGACTCATCAAATCGCACTTTCTAAATTTCGTTACTTAATTTTAGACGCACAATTGAACATTTTAATAATGTATTCATAACTTACAGGAAATGACGAAGTGAAACTAAACGGCGACATGCACCTTTGAATAGTTGCTAAATTCAGGCTTCATAGCTGGAAGTTATTTTTGTCAAGCTGCAAGACCAACAGATTACATTGGAAACGCCTAGTCTTTGACATTTTGAATCTACAAAGATTTTTATGGGTGAAATGTTATAATAAACATGAATAACAGAAAATTTTATATGAAAGTAATTTTAAATTGGAAGATAAAAACGTTAACCCACTAATACTGTTGAAAAAATATTCAAATACGAAGGACGCCCATTCACTTAAGGACATTATAATATATTTAACCTATTCAAATTTAGTTCAGTTCTACGAACACTGTAAACACACTAACAGTCCGATGAACACTGTAGAATGATACCGAGTTTCCAAAATAATCGGGGCAATGCTAGAGTTTTATGTGTGTGTGTGTACCTACAGATATCTTTGGTCGTTTTCTTCTACAACAAAGTTATCTTGAAAAAAAGATAAGATTCCATTTAAGTCGAGTACTTCGGCTTTGAAATGTTCCTATGCGAGAATGTGTTTTTAACGACCGTTTACCGGCAAATGTTGTCACCTGGTGTACAATAGTGTAATTAAATTATTTACAAATAATAACCGCAAATTATAATCCATATAATCAATTGTATCGGTTAATAAGTATCAATAGAGCAAAAGCTTTTATCATCAGATAATAGAATTTATTCGCCAATTAAGAATATTTCTGAAAATATGTAGACTGTTCGTATATCAAATTTTTGACATTTTGCTTCTAATTCTTATAATTCACATGCTGATTGCCAATTATGAGCGCTGGGAAAGCTAGCTCCACTATAAAATTAATTTTTTATAAGCAGCCAGCTATATTACAGTCCCTATTAAAGTGGCTCTTTCAGCTACTATTCCCATAAATTTAATTGCAAAATTCAAATTTAGGATAACTTGCTGCGTTATTAATAGCTGAATTGATCGTTTGAAGATGCCAATGCCGGATGTATATGATGAAATTTACTATTAAGACCGCTGGGTTCCTACCTATTAATGGCGACTACTTCTGGTGACTGTATAATCCTAAACTTGATTCAAGAAACATTGCAAATTGTAGCAGAAAATCTGCTTGAACAACGAAATCCGTCAGGTAATTTAGCACACATGCCAGTAAATATTTGCTAATTGATATACAAAAATTACTATAATCTCAAAATTTCTATAAATTAAGCAGTCTCTACATGTCCAACGTTAAAAAGATAAACAATATATTATAAGCAAAAATTCCAAGCCATCAAGTTTTATTCCCACTTCTCCTTTCATCCTCGTTATCAGCTTAATTGTTCCTTTCAAGTCTAACAATTGCTTTAAATAACTCAGCACATGCCGTCATCTCTTTATCAGCGTTATTGTTGACTTATGATAACCTTAATTAAATTATTTACCAATTTCATTCCTTCTTCTACTACGATATGAATGCTACTGAACACTTGTTGTTGCACTCCCGTGTGCTAGTTCCAAGTTAACACTAACTGCTGCTGCAAACTTCACCATGATACATTACTTCCAGTCATTCAAAGTTAATTAGCTAGCAGTGCTAGATATACCATATGTACAAAAAAAATTTAGATAAAGGGTGGCTTTGTATGTCAGAACGTATGTCGCACTTTGAAACTGCTTTTAAATTGAGGGGATCGAGGGTTTATTTTCAAGTACATATTACAATAAATGTTCAAAATGTCCACCGTTTTCATCCCAGCATAAATTTACAAGCCTTTTCATGTTATCAAGTGCGTTTTGGAGCATAACGGGTGTGATATTGGCACATTCTTCAACTATTCGGTTGCGCAACTCAAGAAGTGTGTGAACTGGAATATTAAAAATTGTGTTTTTCAAATGCGGAAAAA